>SKCR01041490.1:0-65464 GCA_019454045.1 Zanthoxylum bungeanum
GTGTACGCCTCTTCTGGGTATATTGAGAGTCGTAGTGTATTGGGTGTGATGTCAAGACGGAAGTATCACTCCAGTCATAGTGGAGATGATGATCACGTAGGATACGGAACTGGTGCTCTTATATGCTGCAGCTATCGGGATATTATGACTAGGTCATGTTTATCCGATTATAGAGGCTAGTTACCAGAGATCCGATATGTGCTTCATACGGGGCAGACATGATTCCAGCCTCAGGCCTTGCACGTGACATCCGATACTGGATCGAAATACGCAATACTACGTATACTATGCCTGATATAGATCACATATTTCAGTAAGAATATTTCTGGAGAATTGGGTAGGCACGGTGCTTTGCTAGAAGCCATCCATGTCTTGTAAATCGGTAAAAATATAGTACTAGGAACGTACGTGTTCGGATACTCCGACGACCGGATTTACTGCCAACATATCCGGGGATCTCATGGGTCGCTTCCTGAAGATTCACCGATGAAGTATGACTTGCACTTTATTAATCTAGGATTAATTAAAAGAGAGAAAATTAATATGGGATTAATTACAGAGATATTTTATCTGGGATAAAATATTATTTAAAGAGAGAGAACGATTAATTTGGAATTAATCGATAGAATAATATATTTGATATATTATACGAAATTGGATTTCGACGCGGAATTAAAATTAGATTTTAATTCGGGCGAACGAGTTAATTTAGAATTAATTCGCTAGCGACGTGAATAGTAATTTTGCTAGGCATAATTATTTAATTTAATTTGATTTAATTACGTCGCAATAGAAAATTTGTTAATTCGGAATTAGCGAACCCGAGCCCGGGAGTGTTTGCAGGCCCACTCGCATTTCGAATCGAATGGGGCCCACAAGTCACATCAAGCGTCACATCAACTAGTCAACTTGGTTACTTTAAAGTGATAGAAGTTGGTGGTTGCTTTTTTGGCACTCTTTGTCATTCTTGGAATGACTAATACCAACTTTTGATTTTTGGTATATGCATAATTGATTTTAGAAATCAATTACACAACACATTTTTCTCTCATTCTCTCCTCTCTACCTCTCTCGGCCTTGGGCCATTTTTCTTCTTCTTCATTTTACTACAATTGCCATGAGATGAAGGAGAAGCTTAGGAAATTTTGTGGCAAAATTTCAAGAGTGCTAGCACACATTCAGGGTCTTACGAAGGTGATAGGGAAACTCACTCGTGGGCATGGAATTACACACAAAGCTTGGAGCTTGAAGGACCACCATGGACAAATTTTTGGAGCACAAAAAGGAGCAAATGCCGAGAGCTTCTTGGACCTAAAGCTTGGGGATTTTATTGTTCCTTGCATCGCCAAATCCGATCAATGTAAGTATGATTCTGCCATGCTTCTTTTTTGTATTCGCACATAGTTTCTTGCTTGAAATCGATCTTGGGACTAACTAGAAACCCAACAATGGTATCTTGAGCCATTTTGAGCATGAAATTGAATTAGGGTAAAATTGGGCAAAATTTATTTGAGCATGTTTGAGTGAAATTGATTGTTTGGATATGCTTAATTATGATAACATAGTGTTATGCATTGTCAATTTGATGAAAATTGAATTGGATAAATTTTCCTCAATATGCTTGGCTTGGCCGAATGGTATACTTGCCCTAATGTCATGTTGAATTTTTTGATTTTGATTATTGGATGAGTTGAAATCATTTGGGTAATGTTGATTTAGGATTTAATTGGATTAAAACCGAATCTGACAAAGAAATCCCTACCATTGTCGTGACTATAAGCATGTAAAATGATATGATTTTTTGATTCAAATGTGTTGGACATGTGTTGATGATAATAAGCATAATTAATTGTGTAAATTAGTGTTTTGGAATATTAATTTGAGTAATTAATTATGGCATACACTTTAATTAATTAATTGTGAAATTTGGAATTTTGTAATTTAATTAATTGGGCCAAATTTGGAATTGGGCTTTTAAATTTGTAATTGGGCTTAATGGGCTTGGTTGGGCCAAGTTTGGTTTAGGCTAATTGGTTGGATCCAATTGGGCGCAAAACCATATCCATAAAGTCCAAATATGAATTAATGGACCTTTAATATTAATTGGGCCTAATGGGCCTAAATTGGTTTCTTGGAAAATAAGGGTGATTCCTTAAATGGGCTTTGGTATTTGGGTTTGACCCATATTGACCAAAAGTCCATGCCTTAGAAATTAATTAAAAGCCCATTGGACTTTAAATTAAATTGAAATTGGATGTTAATCGAGTTTTGAGACCCGTAACGATTAGATTTAGAATCTAAGTCGTAAAAGCTCATTAAAAGTGTAAATATTTAATTGGAATTAAATAATGAATTAGTATTAAATACAAATTAAATTGGATTTAATGTTGTAGTTTAATTTAATTCAAGAATTCGTACTTTGAGTACTTATTCGTAAAACGAGTTTGACTCGCGCAAAATCAAATCATTGTTTGAACATTGGATGGTCATTAAATTTCAGATTAATTAATTGGATTAGATTGATTGATAACATGCTTGTGTGAATACATGGATGCGATGTATGAATAATGTATATCGGATGGATATTAGATGGGTGAGGGCAATTTTGGAAATTGTTGTAATAAATTTAGAATTTATTAATTGGACCTGCGTGTCCAGCCTATTACCTATTGACTCTGTGTATTTCTCTTCTCACCTATTCCCCTCAATATAAATGAGGTTTCTTTAGAAGTGTTATGTAATCGGGTAGAAGTAATACTTGTGCTAGCGGGAGAGAGGAAAGGGAGAGATTTGTTCTAGGAACAATGTGTTAAGTATCCATCCGCATATCATTATTGAATTTATTTATATGCGCCTTATTATTTGTTTAGAATGCATGTTTAAGGGTGTATGATGATGAGACCTTAACAAAGATAATTAATTGGTTGCCAATTACGTGAAAAACCCTCAACACATATTAAGCGTTTTTCCTTCCATTGAGTGATTCTTACTCAAGATCCAAGACTGGCACTGGTTTGTTGGCCAAAGTCAAGACCTTTGTCCGTCGCGGATGTGTTTTAATCATGAAGGCTTTGTTCCATATCGGTGTCTTGTCCAAGTTGTGATTTATTGGCCAAAGTCAAGATCACTTCTTGTCCATCGACATCGATTACGAAGCTTTCCATGGTCAATGGATTCCGCTTAACTGGGATCACTAAGTTTGTTGTGCCAAAGCCAAGGCTTAATTGATTCAGAGGAAAACGGTTAGGGAATATATTGGATATATTGGCATATATAGGATATATCTTTCGGACTTGGATGTCCACCTACTGGATCTAGGAATTGGATGGGATCCAATTGATCTTAGAGATCTACCTAGTTAATTATCATACAATTTGTTGGCCAAAGTCAAGATTGTGTGTTATTTAACGGGATCCTAACCCACTAGGAAACAAGGTTTCCCGAGTACTCCACAAAGGGTTAGAGGCTCGCCGAAAAAT
The DNA here is from genome assembly GCA_019454045.1 of Zanthoxylum bungeanum. Classification (NCBI taxonomy): domain Eukaryota; kingdom Viridiplantae; phylum Streptophyta; class Magnoliopsida; order Sapindales; family Rutaceae; genus Zanthoxylum; species Zanthoxylum bungeanum. Next base: position 3,480 of record SKCR01041490.1, read on the forward strand.
AGTGGGAGGCAAGTATTAAATTTGCAATATTCGTTTAGTTACTTGCCAATACGCGCTCATTTCAATTTTTCGTCAAAAAATTAATATATTAGTTGGACTAATATTTAATGTTGTTTTAATAAAACAGTTGGACTGTATTCAAACTATTTCATTTATAGTTGATTATATAATTGGATTATAGTAATCAATATAATTGAATTTAACCTATTAAATTATAGTTGATTATATAATTGGATTATAGTAATCAATATAATTGAATTTAACCTATTAAATTATAGTTGATTATATAGTTAGACTATATTAATCATTATAATAAATAGTACCTAAAATCGTTGATTCGATAGTTGGACTATTGGAATCAAGATAATTGAAAGATTAGTGTTTAAAACATAATCCTGGGTGAAAATGTATTTAAACAGCTTTAATTTTCAAATTGGGAATAAAACCTCAGGATAGTCCTGGAACTGAGAAGTTATTTATTTGATAGAGTAACATCTTGGACCTAAGCCCGGAGTTAAGCAAATAGTGGAACATGATATTTGGAATATTCATGTAATGATAACTTTAGTGCTTAATTCATTATGCTTGCCAAATAGACTCCTTAATTTCTTAATCAGAACTAAGGATTAGATCCTTATAGTATGATAATGAAATTAAAGGATCTTCATAGATCTATCTTTAGATCTTAGAAGTACTAAATTGCAATAGAGAACTCTTAGAGAGTTAATGGCTATGCTCCAGGAGACAAAGTCAAAGTTTGCAATAAGGCAAGAAGCGCAAGGCGCATCTCACTTCGACATCCCAGAAGGCCAAGGCTTGGCCAAAGGCTTCTGAGAATGGAAAAGGGCAAAGGCAAAATCATTATAATCTTCTGGGAAGACAAAGGACATATCCCAAGATGTCTGCCTAAAATGTGGCAAACGGGGTCACTGGAAGCGTGACTGCCGTATGGACAAGGCAGACATAAAGGAATTGAAGACGGGCAAGGCTCCGACTTCAAACATGTTTGTCATAAATATGTTCACTACTAGTATTAAAATTGGATTTTAGATACTGAATGTGGTTATAAATATGTAATGGTGTGCAGAATCTGCTGATTAGCAGGATACTGACTTCAGATGAGATCTATCTGCGAATCGGAAATGGGACGTGAGTCGCTGTTTTAACCGTAGAAACCTAAGTTTAGGAACTACCCTTTGGGTATGTACTTAAATTAGGAAACTGTTACATTGTAACTAGTTTGACTCTATACATTATCTTGTATCTGGGTTTAACCCGTTGCAGGAATACCTTTATATTCTAGAACACTAAAGTGTTTTATTTTATAAAGATGATATTGAGATAAACACGTTAGATGTGAATAACAGTATTTATATTTTGAATATAAATGAATCTCAAACGTATGACATGACAAACAAATAGTTCAAACTGATTTAATCAGATGAGACTTATTTGTGGCATTGTTGTCTGGGACACAATTAACAAGACTCGTATATCCACACTTTTGAAGAGTGGATACTAGGACGGATTTGATTCTATTCAAATGATGTCTACGAATCTAGTTTATTAGGCAAAGTGTCTAAACACTTTTCACTTGGTAAAAGTACAAGTGCCATCGATCTGTTAACCCTCGTTCATAATGACGTAAGTGGGCCCATATCTAGCTAGGCTAGAAGTGGATATGAATATTTTGTGACCTTTATGGATGTGTCATCGCGTTATAGTTATGTGTTTCTTTTGAAACACAAATCGGAAACTTTTGATGAAATCAAAGAGTTTCGACACGAAGTAGACAAACAGATCGGCTAAAGTATTAAACCGTCACGGTTATTCCATGATGAAAATACTTACGCAATAAGTTTCTCATATACTTGAAAGAGTATAGTATTCTTTCAATGAGGACTCCTCCCGAAACACGTCAATTTGACGGTGTGTCCGAACAGAGAAATCGAATTTTGTTGGACATAATATGGTTAATCATGAGTCGCTCTGAGCTACCATTTCCTTCAAGGGATACGTTTTAAACAGTGCAAAACTTATTTTGAATAAGGTTCCATAAAAATCTGTTAGACAGACTTCATATTAGATATGAACAGGAAAGAAACTGGGTTTTCTCATTCCTGAAGATTGGGTATGCTAGACATATGTTTGGATGATACCAAACTAGAACCCAAATCGGATAAGTGCCTAATTGTAGGTTATCTAAGGGAAACCAAAGTATAGTACTTATACAACTCACATGAGAATAATGTAATTGTTGCTCGCCATGCGGTTTTCCTTAGAGGAATACCTATATGTAGTGGTAAGTGGGAGGAAAGTAAAACTCGATGAAAATCAGAGTAATACTATTCCAGGCACTGATTCCTTAATGGAACACATATAGTTCATCAAGGATGAAACTATACCAATAATCTTCGAATACACAAGAACCGCGTAAGTCGGAGAGAGTCAGAAAACAACCTGGGAGGTATGGGTTTCTGATCTCACCTCATAAAGATGTCAATCTTATTGAGGAACACGAACTGACTACGAATGAGGAAGTGATACAAGGTATCAACTCCCTATTATGGAAAAGTGCCATGAAGTCCAAAATGGATTCTATGTTTACGAACTAAGTTTGGATACGATTAATTTGGAATTAATCGATAGAATAATATATTCGATATATTATACGAAATTGGATTTCGACACGGAATTAAAATTAGATTTTAATTCGGGCGAACGAGTTAATTTAGAATTAATTCGCTAGCGACATGAATAGTAATTTTGCTAGGCATAATTATTTAATTTATTTGATTTAATTACGTCGCAACGGAAAATTTGTTAATTCGGAATTAGCGAACCCGAGCCTGGGAGTGTTTGCGGGCCCACTCGCATTTCGAATCGAATGGGGCCCACAAGTCACATCAAGCGTCACATCAACTAGTCAACTTGGTTACTTTAAAGTGATAGAAGTTGGTGGTTGCTTTTTTGGCACTCTTTGTCATTCTTGGAATGACTCATACCAACTTTTGATTTTTGGTATATGTATAATTGATTTTAGAAATCAATAACACAACACATTTTTCTCTCATTCTCTCCTCTCTACCTCTCTCGGCCTTGGGCCATTTTTCTTCTTCATTTTACTGCAATTACCGTGAGATGAAGGAGAAGCTTAGGAAATTTCGTAGCAAAATTTCAAGAGTGCTAGCACACATTCGGGGTCTTGTAAAGGTGATAGGGAAACTCACTCGTGGGCATGGAATTACACACAAAGCTTGGAGCTTGAAGGACCACAATGGCCTAATTTTTGGAGCACAAAAAGGAGCAAATACCGCGAGCTTCTTGGACCTAAAGCTTGGAGATTTTGTTGTTCCTCGCATCGCCAAATCCGATCAATGTAAGTATGATTCTGTCATGCTTCTTTGTTGTATTCGCACATAATTTCTTGCTTGAAATCGATCTTGGGACTAACTAGAAACCCAACACATAGAAGCTCTAACTTTGACCTGTCATAAATTAGAGTAGTTGAATAATTCGCATAGGATCAGAACCTTAGACAAAATCAAATTTTGAAGGCTAAATTTAAAGAGTAATGGAGTTTACAATAAAAAAATAAATAATAAAACTAAATTCAAAGAATAATGTAAGCAATCCTCAAGTGAGCTATCGAAAATTAGAGGAAATAGAGAAATAACTATATCTCTTTATTATGGAAACGATGTTAAAGAAATAATATCTCTTTATTATGAAAATGATGTTAAAGAAATAATATCTCTTTATTATGGAAATGATGTTAACAAATAATATCTCCAAGATATGATTATTAAAATCCTTAAAATTTGTGATTTTATTATATATTCTTATTAGTATTATTTCTTTTCTATTTTAATTTGATATGTAACCTATATAAATATCACTACCATTGTAAATACAATATAGAATAAATTCAATTTCTTTTTCATTGTCTAACAATATGAGTAGTGATAGATGTACTTCATGAGTATAAAATGAGTATATAATTATAATTTTAAACCAATTAAAAAACATTGTGTGTATAAAAAATTATTTAATTAAATAAAAATTTAATAAAAAATCATAATTTAAATGTGATTCTATACTAAAAGTGTAGTTATTTAATACATCTATCATTATCATTATAAAAATATAGATAAAGCAGATCGAATTTGCTAATGATCCTATGCTTTAAATTTTGTTATAAAAAATGAATGTTTTTGAAGATACAATGATGTTACTAAAGAATTTCTCCAAAAAATGATGTGTTTACACAAAGGGAAATATTCATATCAATTTGAAATATGATACCATTAATTAATAATCATATAATATGTATGAGTTGTGTTAAATAAAATTATTAATTATTTAATTATATTTTGCTATTTAATACGCATATCAATGCATTATTAAATTATTACATATGTCATATGGTATCATGATTGCATAATAGATTTTATCTAACATTAAATTATTTTAATGTCTATAACTTTTAACATTTTTAAAATTTTGTCCAAATTAATAATTTATACAATTAGTTTATTAAGTCCTTTTTACTTTCTTTTTGGGAAAAACAACAAAATTATCTTTTTGATAAAATTAAGCGAAGCCCCATGCATGGAAAAATTATATTATATTTCGGGTGTATATGACATCTCTCTCACAACAGCTGGGTCCCACAATATACACCTGAAACATGATATACTATCTCCCATGCATGAGATTTTGCTATAAATATTCAGTTTCCATATGTAAAAGATGAGGTAGGGATGTCAATCGGGACATTAAGTCTGAACCGATCCTATTATTCTATTCCATCTCGATTATGATTCGAGATGAAAAATTATCTCAAATCCCAACTGTTTTTTAAATCAGGATAAAAAATCATCTCAAATTGATTGGTTAGCTAGGGATCCTGAATCTCAATCTAGATCTTGGATTTCATATACTAAAATTTGAGATTTTTAAACCTGAAGGGGATTTCGCTTAGTTTTAAAATATGAAAGAGATTTCACTTAATTTTACTAAATCGGGAGGCTCACTTTTCCCTTTCTTTTTTTGTTACTCGGACCATTGGACTAGGAAAAAAATAATACTTTGGTTATTTATCCTTCAAATATAAAATTTATGAATAGTCGAGAGGTAATTAAACCTATAAAAAATTTACAAAAGAAAAAAAGAAAAAACAACAATTATGTTATGTTATACTGCAATGCAAACAAACACTAGAAATATTTTGAAAGGGAAAATAATTTTGTGGTAAATTTTGTCCTTTTACATACCAAAAAAACTAAACTTTAGCGTCAAAACATTCAATGGATCAAATTGTTTTATTGTTTATTTTTTTTAAAAAAGAATTCAGGAGAGCTTAAATCATCAATAATGCAAAACTAAAGGAATTATTAAAGGTTAGATTATTAATTATGAATAAAATTAATTTATTTAAAAATTTCTGAGGACTATATCATAAATTAGGATTAAGATTTGGTGTTGAATTAAATTTTATATTGTGTGTTTTGTTCATGTTGTTAAATATGTGTTATTAAATGAAATCAACATGCATCAAACAAATCTTAAACATCAAAACCAGAACACAACAATGAAATCAAATCTACACTAACATACCAATCTTAAATCATAAACCATAAACCTTAGAGAATAAGAAAAACCTGGTAAGATATTGAAGATACTGAAAACGAAATCCAAGTTGAGATGTCTCTGTCCTTAAGAATTTATTAGCCACCGTCTCAGTGTTCTACGGATGCTATGTGGCTAAGGTTCTCCCAGGATTCCTTAGATGCTTCTTATTGAAGGGGCACTCCTTTAACAAGATCCTGAACTAGGACAATGTTGGAAACTCTCTTTTACTTAAAAGACTTTCTAGTGTGCAAGAGTCTTAGAGAATGTATATAGAATAATTCAGTGAATTGAAATGGGAATGTAATGCCGTATTTATAGACATTGAGGATTACCATTGAAAATGTACCTTTATGTCTATTAAGACAATTCCTAAGGATTATGTCCTTTACATTCAAAGGACATATCATTCCCTTTAAACCCAAGGGTTTAATCTTTTCACTTAAGGATTACATCCTTTCATTTTCTATGTATAACCTCTTACAACAATATTTAGAAAATTTCTTACAATCCCCCACAATTTTCTAAATATTCATGCAGAAACTAAGAGAGTTCCCGTGAAATACAAACTGCATCGAAATAGGTAGCTTTCGCCTTGAATATTTCTTAGTGAATGACAATCGGATTTTCATGTCGAACCAGTGACTCATAGTCTTGAACTGTTCTGCCGTTGGTGTAAACCAAGACAATTGCCAACACACAGATTTACTTCGACCATTTCCCGTTCTACGGTTGTGTTCATTTCGGCCATGAACATTGGTCCTGGATTCATCAAGTCCTTTAGGGAATTCAGCCTGGAAAAATCCCATGGAAGAGGCCTCACTTCTTACTTGAAATAAGTGATCTACTATAAAGAGGTAATCTGTCTTTACCCCCATTAGGACTCTTCTCCTAATACAGTAATCATTAAAAGCCTTAGTTTATCCTAGCCTTGACAGACAGCACTCTGGGTCATTATCGGAATGGGAAAGAGTATAAAATTCTGCAGTGCTTGTTTTGAATTGCATAATGTTTCAGTTGTCCCTTTTGAACCTAGATCTTGAGATCTCCAATCAGCTAGGTTGGGTTTCCAAAGTGACAATTCTTAATTTATAGGCTTCAAGGTCATTCCCCTCGATGACTTCTCAACTTGCTCTCTAGGTAAACCTTTAGTAAGTGGATCAGCTAGGTTTTCCTTTGATTTCACATAATCTATCGATATTATTCCACTTGAGAGTAATTGTCGTATTGTATTATGTATGCGACGTATGTGTCGAGACTTACCATTATACATTGTATTTTGGGCTCTCACAATAGCCGATTGACTATCACAATGTATGCTTATCACTGGCACCGGTTTGGGCCAATTTGGAATATCCTCTAGGAAATTTGGAAGCCATTCTGCTTCTTCTGCTGTTTTGTCTAATGCTATGAACTCTGATTTCATAGTAGACCGGGCAATACATGTTAGCCTCGAGGATTTCCATGACACGGTTGCACCACCAAAATTGAAAACAAATCCACTCGTAGAATTTGAATTCACTGAAACAGATATCTAGTTAGCATCGATGTATCCCTCTAGAACAGCAGGATATCTCGTATAATACATACCATATTTTGAAGTTTCTCTCAAATACCTCAAAACTTTTACTATGGCTTTCCAGTGGTTATGTCATGGATTGCTCGTATATCTGCTAAGTCTATTTATAGCTTGAGCGATATCAGGTCGTGTGTAATTTGTGAGATACATCAGGCTTCCAATGATTCTTGAATACTCTAATTGCGATACGCTTGAGCCAATATTCTTTGATAAATGAAGATTTAGATCTATAGGAGTTCTAGCAACATTTAGATCTCCTTTATTATATTTCTCAAGTATCTTCTTAACATAGTGAGTCTGAGATAATATATACCATTATGATGTCCTGGAAATCTTAATTCCTAAGATTACATCAGCTACTCCTAAATTCTTCATATCAAATTTACTGGTCAACACTTTCTAGGTAGACTGAATCATCTCATGATTACTACCAATTATCAGCATATCGTCAACATAGAGACACACAATGACATATCCTATTTGAGTTGATTTGGTGTATACACACTTATCACACTCATTGATTTTGAACCCACTTGACAACATCTCTTTGTCAAATTTTTCATGTCATTTTTTAGGTGCTTCTTTTAATCCCTACAAGGATTTTACAAGTTTGCACACCTTCTGTTCTTGTCCAAAAACATTGAAACCTTCTGCTATGAGCATTCTTATTGAAGCGATATGAGTCACTGGTGAATAGGTATCAATGTAATCAATACCTTCTTTTTGTCTATAACCTTTTATGACAAGTCTTGCCTTGTACTTATCTATTGATCCATCCGGTTTCATCTTCCATTTGAATATCCATTTGTAGCCCAGTGGCTTACAACCTGGAGGAAGATCAACCAACTCCCAAGTATGGTTTTGTAGGATGGAATCAATCTCACTACTGATAGCCTCTTTGCATAAAGGTGTCTCCGACGAAGACATTGCTTCTTTATAGATTTGAGGCTCATTTTCTAACAAGTATGTCAGAAAATCTGGTCCAAATGACTTAAATGTTCTAGCTCTTTTGCTACGTCTAGGTTCAATTGCCTTAATATTTTTCTGTTGATCTGACTCTTGGTCAACCTGATCACTATCTTTGACAGTATCAATAGTTCTTTTGAGAGATTATTTTCTTTGTCTTTCCTTACAATGAAATATCTCTTTAAAAATATCGCATTCCTTGACTCAATTATCATATTCGGATTGGTGTCAAGAATTTCATACTTATGCACCAAGAATCGATACGCACTACTATTGCAAGCATGTCCAATGAATATATAATCAACAGTTTTTGGTCCTATTATAACTTTCTTAGGTTTAGAAACCATTACTTTGGCAAGACACCCCCACACTTTTAGATATTTGTAGGAAAGTACGTGACCTTCCATAATTCATATTGTGTCTTGTCCAATCTTCTGTGAGGTAGCTTGTTTATAATGTAGATGGCGGAAAGCAAAGCTTCCCCCCACAAGTTCTGGGGTAAACCAGAGCTTGTCAACATGGCGTTTATAATTTCATTAAACGTTTGGTTTTTACTCTCAGCAATCCCGTTTTGTTGAGGCGAATAAGAAGAAGTAGTTTCATGAATAATTTCATGATTGGAACAATATTCACCAAATGGTGACACATATTCACCACCTCTATCACTCCTGATTCTTTTGATTTTCTTACCAAGTTGATTTTCAACCTCGTTCTTATAGTGTATAAAGCTCTTAATAGCTTCATCTTTGTTTCTCAGCAAATACACATAACAAAATCTTGTGTTATCATCGATAAAAGTGACAAAATATTTTTTTACCACCTCTTGTTTGCACAACATTCATATCGCACACATAAGAGTGTACTAGTTCCAAGGGTTCAGAACTTCATTCTATGGAATGATATGATGTTCTATGCATTTTTCCTTCAACACATTCCTCACATTTATATTGGTTATCAATTGTAAATTTAAGTATAAGGTCCATGTTAATTAATTTACGCATTGTATCATAATTAACATGTCTTAATCTCTCATGCCATATATTTTGTGACTCAATAATATAAGCGAAAGTTGTAGCTTTATTATTAGCACTGTGTCGATTGATAGTCATTACATTTAACTTGAAAAAGCCCTAAGTGAGGTATCATTTTCCTACATAAACATCATTCTTGGTCAATAAAACTTGTCAGAAACAAATACAAGTTTAAAACCATTCTTGCTAAGGAGAATGCCCGAGACCCAGTTCTTCCGAATATCAGGAACATGCAAAATATTCTTCAATGTAAGCTCATTTCCAGATGTTATCTTAAGAACCATTGTGCTTTGTCCAACCACTCTGGAGGTAGATGAATTTCCCATTGTCAGATGATCGCCATCATCGATCTTCTGATACGAGGAAAATATCTTGCTATCAGCACAAATATGACGAGTAGCCCCAATGTCTACCCACCATTCTCTTCGATTCCTAACCAAGTTGGCTTTTGTTACCACTGCTGAGAGGTTAATTTCTGAGATCTCATCAGTTAGATGCTCATCTTCAGTGACACGGGCCTCATTTTTTTTTCTTGCCTTTGTCCCGAGACTTCTTGTTTCTGCAGTCTTTTGCCATATGACTGCTTTTTCCACAGTTGTAGCACTTCCCCTTGAACTTCTTGTTAGCTTGGGAAGAATCAGCTCCACTGTTCTTTCTCTTTTTGCTACCCTTTCCACCTTCGACGATGTTGGCCTTAGACTCCATAGTCTTGTAGCTGACCTTCTCGGACTTCCTATTGTCCACTTCAATCCTCAATTGAATCCCAAGATCTTTAAGACTCATCTACTTCTTTTTGTGTTTCAGATAGCTCATGAAGTCCCTCCACGATGGAGGCAACTTTTCAATGATTGTGGCAACTTGAAATGTCTCAAAGAGTTTCATTCATTCATCTAATATTTCATGAATGATCAATTGTAGTTCACCAAACTGAGACATTATCGTTCTTGAATCTACCATTTTGTAGTCCAGGAACTTACCCACGATAAATTTCTTTTGGCCGGCATCCTCGGTTTTGTATTTATTCTCAAGAGATTCTCAGAGAATCTTTGCATAAATCATGCCTTGGTACACATTGTACAGGGTATTGTCAAATCCTCCCAAGAGGTAGTTCTTGCACAAGAAGTTGCCTGATGACCATGTCTCTTCTCGTAGTTGCTTAGCTGTTTCTGTTTCTCCCTCCACAGGACCCGGAGGATCTTTGAGGTACTTAGCCAACTGTAACATTTTCAGGTAGAACAACATCTTACTTTGCCATTGTTTAAAGTTTGGTTCACCAAACTTTTCCGATTTTTCTCCATGAGCGACCGGTACTGCGATATTTCCGCTAGCCATGTGTAACTGGAAAAATCAACAGCAATCAATAAGTCTACAAAAGACAAAGTACACAACGATCAAATGAATGCTCTTGTTTAAGTGATTTACTAAAAATCCACTTGTTGTTAAATTGGACAGTAGTACCAAATAACACAAGTCCTTGAATTTACGACTAAGATTTCTTATGATAAGTAAATAAAGGAATATTCCCAGAGGAAGATGGGGGTCTGGAGTAACCACTTAGGCTTTTATCGCATTTTTGACAGAATATCCTTTAAACACTTTCTCAATAAAATCTTTTAGGCATTCAAACTTATTATTTCACTTCAATTCACAATCCAATATGTGTAGATTTATATGTGTATATTTGTATTAATCAATCAAGCTTGGACGAAATTACTTGTGTAAGATTACACTTTTAATTCTCAACCAAGTATGCAACACACAATTAAATTTCAACTTTATCATTATGTGAATGCTTGTGATAATTGAACACTCTATTATTAATTTAAATCTATACTACCAAGTTTATTGTAATACATTATATGATTTTACTAAGTTAATATTAGGATAATATAAATTAATCTAAGTCTATTTTATTCTAAAAATAATTCCAGGACTAAGCTTGTTAGTGTCACGTTCGTTTCTTTGTTCGAACTAACCTATCCAGTGAGTTCACGTTCGTGTAGCATTTTTAAACGCATTCGAACGAAGTGTTCCAATGAGTTCATGTTCGAGTAGCATGCGAGAACACGTTTGAATAAAATATTCCAAAGCATTTACGTTCGTGTTGCGTTTGAAAGCGCGTTCGAACGAAATGTGCCAGAGAGTTTACGTTCATGTTGCGTTTGAAGACGCGTTCGAACGTTGTTTGGCAGAAAACTTGCGTTCGAGTTGTGTTTGAATACACGTTCGAAAGAGATTAAGAAAAATAAAAATTTTACCTACGCGTTCGTCGGGCGTTCGAACACCCTTGCGTATTTTTCATGCAGATAATATATTTTTCTAGAAAAGTGACTATTAATACATGCAAATTCTCATCTAACAATACTAAAATTTATAACTTCTTAAGATTGTTGTTAAATATATGTTATTAAATGAAATCAACATGCATCAAATAAATCGTAAACATCAAAACCAGAACACAACAATGAAATCAAATCTACACTAACATACCAATCTTAAATCATAAACCCTAAACCTTAGAGAATAAGAAAAACTTGGTACAATATTGAAGATACTGAAAACGAAATTCAAGTCGAGATGTCTCTGTCCTTAAGAACTTATTAGCCCCCGTCTCGGTACTCTACGGATGCTATGTGGCTAATGTTCTCCCAGGATACCTTGGATGCTTCTTGTTGAAGGGGCACTCCTTTAACAAGATCCCGAACTAGGACAATGTTGGAAACTCTCTTTTACTTAAAAGACTTTCTAGTATGTAAGACTCTTGGAGAATGTATATAGAATAATTCAGTGAATTGAAATGAGAATGTAAAGTCTTATTTATAGACATGGAGGGTTACCATTGAAAATGTACCCTTATGTCTATTAAAACAATTCCCAAGGGTTATGTACTTTACATTAAAAGGACATACCATTTCCTTTAAACCAAAGACTTTAATCTCTTCACTTAAGGATTACATCCTTTCATTTTCTATATATAACCTCTTACAACCATATTTAAAAAATTTCTTACAATTCATAAATTATTATTAATAATTATTTAATAATGACTTAAATATAATTAAATTTTAATCATGCATTATTATTAAAACATACTTGATAAAACAATTATGAAAAAAATTAGCGCAAGTCAATTCTATGAAGAATCGAAATTCTCTAAAATCCACTAAATGGGTGGGGTACACAAAATCAAGAGGGGAAATAACTCCGCACCCAAGTACATAAGTTGACTCGGTCAACCAGCCTCGTGGGTTCAAATTTTATAAAGAAATTTCTTTTGTAGTTTGTTATTAAATTCTATTATATTTTTACAATATGTTCTAATTGTGAAAGAATCATTTTGTATAAACAAATAAAATGAATTTAATGAAATTATTATTCCTAAAATCGCTAATTCAATACCTGATTTTCTACTTTTTGATTCGATAAATTTACTACTTATATACATAACTATTTCTTCATTTTTATTTGAGCTTTCATTTTTAGGTTTTTGTAATAATATTCCTGTCAATCCTAATACTAGCATCAGTTTGTACAATTTTATAGTAATTATATTGAGAACTACAAAACATAGATCAATAATTGCAGAAGATCTAAAAATATATTCACATCTTGATCTACAAATGGTTCAATTTCATTTTTGTTGACAATGTTCTTAACAAAATAAGTTCAATTGAGTTATAATGAGTCTTGAAGATCTCGGAATAATTGGACTGGTATTTGGCAGATTGTACATGAAGATAGCAGATATGCGTTAGTGCTGCGTTCGAGTTTGTATTCGAACGACTGACGTTCATGTTTGGGTTCGAATGAAACTTGACAGTAGGTTCTCGTGCGTAGTACGTTCATCTCCATGTGCGAATGAAACCTTTCTGTGCATTTGCGTTCGAGGTACATTCGAGACTGCGTTCGAACGAGTTTACGAAACAATTCGCATTCATCTTGCGTTCGAAATAAATTACGGGACTGGGTTATTTTGGACCCGTTTTTGAGCCAGTTGCACAAGGAAAAGCCTACATTTACCTACCTATATAAACAAATATAGAGCCACCTTACTAAGGGTTGTTGGAAACACATTATTCTGAGTTACAACTTTATTTGTTTTCAACCTTCTTGACAATTCACCCAGAAGACTTCTTTGGTTTTTCTGTCTTCTTTCTTTTGGTGAGATTGGGTTTTGAGTTACCATCAACACAGAAACACGTCCCTAACCCAATTTCTCTTCAGAGCTCTTTAGGAGGAAGATTGGTAATTGGAGTTCCTGTGTTGCGAGTTCGCAAGGTTGATCAACTCAGAGACTTCATAGATTTTAAAGAAGGACACTTGGTGCAGACTTGGGGAGTTCTTCGAGTTATTACAGTCTAAAGGTATTCGAGTCAGTGAAGTTGTCACCATAGGTCCTATATTATCGCTGTAAGTTTTTCTCAATATAGTAGATTTGGCTGGTAGCCTATATATCCGGAGTGGATTTTTACTAGCACGAGTTTGTCACTCTGTCAATAAATATCTTGTGTTGATTATTTTGATGGTTAGATTTATTATCTTATTTATATTTGCTTTATACTTAAGGGTGCATGTTCCTATTCCATAAAAATAACAATTAGGATGTCTTAAATTATTGTGTTTAATTCTGTATAGGGTCATAATCTTATGATAAAATCGAATTTTCAATAACTAATTCAAATTTAAATTTATCATTAGGCAAAACTAATCACAGGGAGAAAAAGATCAGAGTTAAGTAAGAAACTATATATAACAACAGAAGATTTTTATTAATCTATAACAGAAGGTTAAGAGGCAGAAGATACAACCTACTTGTAAATATATATTATATTACAAGGCATAGAGCATATATAGATTCAGCAGCACCAAGCTTCAAGTTACTACTACTAGTAATAGTACATGTTTAGTGATTTAGGTACCTTCACACTCAAGAAAGGAAAATAAGCCTAATTAAAAAGCCCTGCAGCTGCGAATTGGTTTTCTCATACTGTGATACACAACTTCTGTGCCACCATAAAATTGAGCTACCTGATTGCTATCGATGACCACCGGTTCCTTGACTGTGATAACTTGGGGGCCATGGTAAACATATGATTGTTGATTATGGTAGTTATATTGATGGTGGTCGTATGCTGAAGTAGTAGCAGTAGGAATCCTCCCTGCAGGCTTCTTGGGGCGGCCGTAGAACTCATCCAAAAGAGCAAAGCCCTCTAACGCGACTTTAATAAGCTTGTCTGTCTGATGAGTTTGAGGGGCCATCTGCAATAAGAGCACAGGAAATTGCTTTAGAAAACAGAACTAATGTTAATTTGTTTGTTGTTTGTTGTTTGTCTTGCTTCTAATGTTTTTGAGGCCAAGCGCCTTTTATAGATGCCCTCTATAGCTTCATATTTTCAGTTACTAAAAAATTATATCATCATGTCACTTCATTAATGTTAAAAAAAAAAAAAAAAAAAAAAAAAAAAAAAAAGAAAAGAGGAAAGATTCCTTTTCTGAAGATTTTTTCATCTGGGTTTGTATGGGTTCGTTTGGATTTGTTAGATTCTGTATGCGAAAAATGCTTCAACTTCAATCCCAATAATTATTGATTTGTTAGGTATACTCTATCAATTATGGGAAATTATCAATGAATCACTTCTATTTTGGTGAAAGTATATATCATCTTCAAGGATTTCTGAAAAGAAACTAGTACATCCGGTTTTAATTTAGCATCATCCAACCACTTTCCGCTTTATGGCGTTAAGAGCATGATGACGTCATAAGGGTATTTTTAACAAATCATTTGGTTGAGTGACTTTTTAATATAAAATAGAAAAATTAGGTGGTACAACAACATTGTTAGAATTCATTGGTGGTGCATAGATAATCTCCATAATGTGATGATTATTTCACAATATCAAAAAAATATGCAAACATGACTTATTGTCAACAAGATAGTAAAACTATAAAAATCATACTTGAATCTAAACTTAATAACTTACCCAATGAATGGAAAAAACTAAATCTCATATCTTCACATGTATTTTATTGTTGTTGAGCTAAAGTATAATAAAGTCAATTATTGGGTGAGATAGACACCCATGAAATAAATAAAATATAACAATCTTCTTTTACAAGATTATTGATCAATAATCCATATAATTTTTTCTTATAATATATTTATTAAATTCATAGATGTACCGGTGAGGTAAACATCTATGAAGTTAATAAATATATTATAAGAAAAAATTTTAATATATATACCTTGAATTTTACTAGAATTGTGAAAATGGCATAACCTCACCAAATCCCTCACCCGACCCCCCATCCCCAAATACAATTTGGAAGACCCTTGGTCGCGCCGGCGGCCTACTGGCCATCGCCGACTGATGCGACTGGCCAGAGGGGTGCGTCGGCCACCCCTCTGTCTTGTGGTGGTTGGCGGCATCCCAGAACGTCGGCGAACAGTGAGAAGAGATAGAAATACGTGTGGTAATGGGTTTTGCGATCTCGACTCGTTGCTTCATTTCAAGGCCCCAAGCCACACGCTAAATCGAAGCTCCTGGAAAGTGGTACAAGTTGTCGGTGACAGATTTTACATTCCGTACATGGTTTCACGCGAAACAAGACAGAAAACTTAGTGAATAATGAACCACGAGTGAACAGTAGATCCGATCGAAATTTCATCGATTATAGCGCGTTCGTGAGATTGTTTGAAGTCTTTCTATGCACTCGAAATCTTGGTAAGATCTCTCGGTAAAAACTCGCTAATTTCAAGTTTTCTGTTAAATTTTCGGATGTATCCAGTAGCTTCTTAGAGTAGCGTATTGAGATAAATTAAATTGTTTGAGTATGAGTATATTGAATATGTGTATATGGTAGAATCCGAGTGAAAACGGGATGAATTGGATCGATATGATAGATTATATATGCTAGTTTCCGGTAAAAGTGGATTTTGCGTATATTGATGTGTTTTTTATTGTAATGATATATATGAGATATATATGATGATACGATAATGAATAGATAAATCTGGGTAGGTTCGGAGGGTTTGAGACCCTTCCGTAGTGTTTGCGGAAAATTTTTCGTAAGATTTTCCAAAAACACGTAATAAGATGATTTAAGTTAACTGATGACTTGGATTACTTTTTAATGATGTTTTAAGATTAACAGAACTGAAAACATTAAAATTAGACTTGATTTGGTTGTCCTGGAAAGATCTGAAATTTTGTCAAAGTTAAGTTGAGGATTCTCTAAAGTCGGGATTCTGACGGTATTTCACCGTTTGTTTTGGCAGACTTGACTGTGACCTGGAGTGCTCGTAAAGCCAGGTAAGTAACCCGTATAATGAGTTTATGTTACGTGATATGTATGCATGTCTGTATGTTTAATTGGTTGATGATATCGTGGTGTAGTAGTCGAGCTGGTTAGGAATCCGTTCGGACGATATTCATCTCATACCTATTCTAAAATAGGTCAGTCTCGTACGAGCATTGTATGTTTAAGCCAACCATATGTATGCATTATTTGATCCTGTGTTCTTTGATGTGTTGGCTGTTATGTATGCTTCGTTGTCGGTTGCACGATGATTATATGTGTGATTAAGTGTATATGTGTGTGTGATTGAGTGTATCTGTGTGTGTGTGATAGAATCTGTGAAATTTATGGACTGTGTATGCTATTGTGGAATGAATGAATGACTTGAAAATTGGTGTGAGTATAAGATATTGTAAACTGTGTCTGTTAATTTGTTTCTGTATGTACGTATATGTGTAAGAATTCTGAAATTGTATTTGCATGAATATAAGAGAAGTGAGCTAAGATATGTATGAATGCATACGAATCACGAATGTTAAGTTATTGCAAGACTATTGAAATTGAAGGAAGTTTGCATCGAATTAAAAGAAAACTTGTTTCAAATTGAAGAAAGTTTGTTTTAAATTTAGGAAAATTTGTATCGAATTAAAGAAAGTTTGTTTGACTTACCGATTTGATGATATTTCAAAGATATTTATTCTTGATTAAGTATAAAGTGTAACTTTTTGTTTCCTATGACTGAAACAGATTCGTTGTCAAATGACGTATCTATCGATATTTGAACTTTTGCCTTGTATGTTTTGGATGTTTGTATATTATATTGGCATGTGTAAAAAAATAAAGGATAATTAAAAGTTGGTAAGTCTGAACTCGTAATAGCTTAGTAATTTCGAAAAGTTTCTGTTATGATTGACTTGTATGTTTTGTTGTAGTATGAATATGGTTACTTATTGAGTTTTATAACTTACACCAAACCAGTTTGCTAGTTTTGCAAGTTGGATACTAGATGGGTCAACCACTTCGGATACATTTATTATTTTTTTACTAGTTGTTATAAATTCGATTTAGTCAGTTAGTTTTGCCATCTCCATCAATGTTATTGTTAGAATTCCTTAGAAGTTATATATATTCTTACCAAAATAGAGGTGGTTGATTGATAATTCCAATAAATTAAAGAACGGACCTCTTACACTTTTTTATCTTTTTGCATGATTATCAGTTTAGTTGTGGATCCCAATTAATTTTATTTATAAGAAAAAACTGCAGGGAATATGATGCTCCAAAATGGATCCTTCAGAACCTTTCTTTACTGATAATCTAATAAAATATGACGAATCATAACTAAAAAGATTAATACAAATATATGCGTGTGTGTGTTTCGTGGAGAGTGGGATAACTTGTTTAATAGGGATTTGGCGATAAATCCTTTTTAACAAGATTTTAGCAAATATCTCCATACTGAAAAGGACGAAGCGTCTTATAAGCTCATAACTTGAGCTCTAGTTGTCCGATTTGAAACGTTATATTATGAAATTAAAATAGACAATAATAGTAGTTTTTTTTTTTTTTTGAAACTGTTGGAAATCCCGCCGCCAAACTGCCACTTCCAGACTTAAACGGAGCAGGTAAAACCCCTGGTTGTCTCAGGCTCTTATAAGAAACACACTCCCTGGATTCGAACTCAGGACCTGAAGGTAAGATCCTGAGCCATACACCACCCAGCCACGACCACTGGGGACATAATAGTTACTAGATTGCATTCTGCGTGTTGCTGAAGTTTTTATTTTCAAAAAGAAAACAAATGATGACCTTAAGACCTCAAGATCTACAAAAATATTTATATGCACACAACATTTTCCGTTCTTCATAATATTCTCACTACAAGAAAACAGAATATTACCGACCAAATATTCGGTCGGTTAATAAAAACTTTCGGTCGATATAATATATTATCGACGAAAATATTATATCGGTATTTGGCTTTTCGGTAAACGAATACCAACTGAAATATATTCGGTCTGTGATATTACCAACCTAATATATTTTATTATCGGTATTATTACCATTTGTATATTACAAAATAATCAATCGTTATATAGATGAATTTTGGTCGGTATAATTCATCATTTTACTGACTGACATTATTAGGTCGGTAAATGTATATATTATCAACCGTTATTTCGGTCAGTAAGAGTTTAGAATTACCGACGAAAACTAATTCTGTCTAAAAATGTTACAAGATGTAATATTATTATCGATCGAATATTCAGTCGGTAAATAAGTCCACCGAGTGATTATTCAGTTGGTAATTATATTATATTATATTATATTTTTTTAATTTTATTATTTTCAATTAAATTAAATTTTATTTTATTTTATTTTTTTCAATTAAATTTTATTTTATTTTTTTCAATTAAAATTTAATATTATAAATTATAAATAAATAATTAAAAATAATTAATAAAAAAATTATGTAATATATTTATATAAAATTACATTAATGTACTGAATACATCAAAACAAAATAGGAAAATATATAACTATTATACTATACACTAAGAGGAGGAGGAGAACGAGGATCACTAGGAGGCAACTGCATCTACTGCTGCATCTGTTGAAGAGCTAGTCGAACATGCTCTTGTATCTATTGCAGCGGCTGCCGCATCCACTCATACATCTCAATACACGATTGTCTCAGTACATTGATCTCCTCCTGCTTCACCGCCTAAGAAGTCGAGGCAGCAAAAGATGAGAAACTACCCATAAGTATATATTAGGAGCCCAGGTCGTAGACATGCTTCTTCCTCTCCCTCCGACAATCTCAATAATCAGTCTGTCCTCATTTATCGGCTCTTTAGTCTACAGCAGCTACTCTCGGGCAGCTGTACATCGATCATGTGAGAAATATAATTCATGTTAGACCATAATACAAATTTTATCATACAAATTTTTTAAAGTTATATAAGTAAAAAAATATAACTGAACATAAACATATATAAAACCTTACATGCACGTCCTGAGATTGTTGATTTACGAACGTGGTACGTCGTGATTCTTCTCGTGTGAGTGCACGAAGAGCTCAAAGCACTGGCTGACAGCCCAATTATTTCTCTTATCCATTTACAAACAATGTAATAGTAATTAATTTAAAAAATTAATAAGTAATTCAAAGAAATATTTATTACTTTCAATTTAAATACTTACAAGATGGCGACCATGATCGTAATTGTTGGAGTTGGTGCTTGAAACGCCAATCTGAATAATGTATTGTACATTATATTTTATTTTTTATTAATAAAATAACTATATTTTCATTTCAGTTTGATTTGTAATTATTGTGTCATTATCTCTTAGTGCATATTAGTTTAACATTTTTTGGTTGCACAACACTTCTCTAGAGCCATATTTAAGAATCAATATAGGCAGAATTACATCTTTTCATCATTTAGCGTCGAATTTGAAGCTTTAGTTTCGAAAGAGTTGTTCGATGCTAAAGTTCTACCCTTTAGCGTTGAAATTAAAATTCGACGCTAAAGATTTTATTATCATTGAAAAAGAGTTTCGACACGAAAGGGTTGGACGTTAAAGGTCTATTCTCTTATAGTGTAAGATTGTTTTCGATTGTTACCTTTCAAACGGATATATCCATCGATATTGCACGGGTCTAGCTATTTTTTCTTCATACGACAGATGTACCGAAAGCTGTTCCATGGAATCAAAGAAGGCTAGAGGGAAAATACACTCTAATTTACACATAATGATTGAGATCTCTTCCTCAAGTCTTTCCATCTCAGCCACTTTAAGAGTAGTTGATGTTAAGTCTTTAAAAAATAAACTTCACTCTATAAGTGCCTGCCAAACATGACTTGCAAGTAATTCATGAAATATAATTGGTATTAACTTTTACATAAATACATGGAAATCGTGACTCTTCATTCCAAATAACTTAGACTTTCACATATCCACACATCGACCCATATTTGAAACATAACCATTTCGGAACTTGAGTTTTTTTAACCATTTACATAAAACTTCTTTCTGATTTCTATCCAATATGTAACATGCTCCAGGATACTTCTCGGACTCCGTATGCATTTGCAATTCTGGTCATTTCCATAATAACATTGTGTCTTCTCTTGTTTTGATAGTATTTTTAGTCTTTCCCTTCACATTCATCACAGTGTTTGTTGACGGCTGATTTTGGTCTCAGGGGCAATATGGGAATATCACTCCCGAGACAATCCTCCCTCAATAGTGAAATTGTTTGGTTATGGGGGACCAAAAGCAAATTTAGCAAAAGACAGATAAATATGCCAATCGACAAGGAGATTTAATGTGGTTCGGCGGATCTTGGTCCGACCTACATCCACGGGCACAAAAATGATGATACTTTTATTACTCAAACAAGCTTCTCAGCCATGCTTCTTGTTTTTTACAAGTCTGATCTTAATGATCCTCATCTTGACTCTGATATTGATTCTCATCTCAACTTTCAACTTGTTCCCTTATGCACACTCTACCATTCTATTTATAATAGTGTAGAAATCATATTCCTATTTGTACAAGAATTTCCTAGTTGAAACAATTTCCTTTTCCCATAAGGATTCCTAGTCAAAACTACCTTCACTCCCTTTATCCTACTAGGACACTGACTTATTAGTTTACCTCATGAAGGTAGGATAATTTGTCATCTTATCCGTAAAAATAGGATGCCTTATCTTCCTAAGCACGCCTTGCCATGTGCTCGGTTTTCATGAGGTCGGTCATAATGGTTATTTGAACTGAGAATGCCGCTGTCGATCTGATAATTGCCCGGTCATCTGAACCCAAGTGCTCGGTTACCGATCATAAAGTGCTCGGCCACTAACTCATGTGGTCGGGTCGGTATTAGTGGTCTCGATCGAGAAAGGAATTACATTTTTACCCTCTGTCGTGCTGCTTAAATATCATAGTGCTTAAAAACACCATCAACATCTATCCCCTAGTTCTCGGTAACAACGAGTTTGCGAGTTAATGCCAGGAACTATAAAAAAAGATGGTGTGCCGATGAATCCGTCGGTGGTCACTCTAGGAACCGCAGAGAAAAATGCATTGGCTGCAAATCTGGTCCTTCCTGCCACCTTCATGTGCTCAGTCAACGAGGATCCCGATATCTACCCGTGGAGAAAATGCTTTGCCCTTATGCTGATGATGATCGACTCGGTGGGACGTAACCCGACCCCGAGCTGAGAAGAGCATTTGGCTCTGGGGGAATGTCCCCTCCCCAGACCAATAGAGGGCCGACCATGGGGGAGATGCTCTGATCCCATGCCGATGATAAGTCTCTCGGTGGGACGTATCCCGACCCCGAGTTGAAGAAAGACTTGGCTCTGGGGGAATATTACATCCCCAATCCAAAGAAGCCGACTCGGTAGAACGTAACCCGACCCCGAGCTAAAAGAAAGACTTGGCTCTGGGGGAATGTTACATCCCCAGTCCAAAGAAGCCGACTCGGTGGGACGTAACCCGACCCCGAGCTGAAAGAACATTTGGCTCTAGGGGAATGTTACATCCCCAATCCAAAGAAGCCGACTCGGTGGGACGTAACCCGACCTCGAGCTGAAAGAACATTTGGCTCTGGGGGAATGTCACCTCCCCAGACCAATAGAGCCGACTCGGTGGGACGTAACCCGACCCCGAGCTGAAAGAAAGACTTGGCTCTAGGGGAATGTTACATCCCCAGTCCAAAGAAGCCAACTCGGTGGGATGTAACCCGACCCCGAGCTAAAAGAAAGACTTGGCTCTAGGGGAATGTTACATCCCCAGTCCAAAGAAGCCGACTCGGTGGGACGTAACCCGACCCCGAGCTGAATAAACATAAGGCCCCGACGGAACGAAATCCAACCCCGAGCCGAATAACCAAGGGGCCTCGACGGAACGAAATCCAGCCCCGAACCGAATGAACAAGTGGCCACGGCGGAACGAAATCCAGCCATGAGCCGAATAAACAAGTGGACTCGGCGGAACGAAATCCAGCCCCCAGCCGAATAAACAAGTGGCCTCGGCGGAACGAAATCCAGCCCCGAGCCGAATAAACAAGTGGCCTCCGCGGAACGAAATCCAGCCCCCAGCCGAATAAACAAATGGCCTCGGCGGAACGAAATCCAACCCCGAGCCGAATAAACAAGTGGCCTCCGCGGAACGAAATCCAGCCCCCAGCCGAATAAACAAATGGCCTCGGCGGAACGAAACCCAACCCCGAGCCGAATAAACTAGTGGCATCGGCGGAACGAAATCCAGCCCCGAATCGAAAAGAGACATCGGTCTCGGTGGTACAAGAGCAGACCCGAGTCGGAAAGAGACATCGATCTCGGCGGTACAAGAGCAGACCCCAGCCGGAAAGAGACATCGGTCTCGGCGGTACAAGAGCAAACCCGAGCCGAAAAGAAACATCGGTCTCGGCGGTACAAGAGCAGAACCGAGCCGGAAAGAAACATCGGTCTCGGCGGTAAAAGAGCAGACCCAAGCCGGAAAGAGACATCGGTCTCGGCGGTACAAGAGCAGACCCGAGCCGGAAAAAGACATCGGTCTCGGCGGTACAAGAGCAGACCCGAGCCGAAAAGAAACATCAGTCTCGGCGGTACAAGAGCAGACCCGAGCCGGAAAGAAACATCGGTCTCGGCGGTACAAAAGCAGACCCGAGCCGGAAAGAGACATCGGTCTCGGCGGTACAAGAGCAGACCCAAGCCGGAAAGAAACATCGGTCTCGGCGGTACAGAGCAGACCCGAGCCGGAAAGAAACATCGGTCTCGGCGGTACAAAAGCAGACCCGAGCCGGAAAGAGACATCGGTCTCGGCGGTACAAGAGCAGACCCAAGCCGGAAAGAAACATCGGTCTCGGCGGTACAAGAGCAGACCCGAGCCGGAAAGAAACATCGGTCTCGGTGGTACAAGAGCACACTCGAGCCGGAATAGACATCGGTCTCGGCGGTACAAGAGCAGACCCGAGCCGGAAAAAGACATCGGTCTCCGCGGTACAAGAGCAGACCCGAGCCGGAAAGAAACATCGGTCTCGGCGGTACAAGAGCAGACCCGAGTCGGAAAGAAACATCGGTATCGGCGGTAGAAGAGCAGACCCGAGCCGAAAAG
The DNA here is from genome assembly GCA_019454045.1 of Zanthoxylum bungeanum. Lineage (NCBI taxonomy): Eukaryota > Viridiplantae > Streptophyta > Magnoliopsida > Sapindales > Rutaceae > Zanthoxylum > Zanthoxylum bungeanum. The sequence goes on from SKCR01041490.1 coordinate 27,111, forward strand.
AAACATCGGTCTCGGCGGTAAAAGAGCAGACCCAAGCCGGAAAGAGACATCGGTCTCGGCGGTACAAGAGCAGACCCGAGCCGGAAAAAGACATCGGTCTCGGCGGTAAAAGAGCAGACCCCAGCCGGAAAGAGACATCGGTCTCGGCGGTACAAGAGCAGACCCGAGCGGAAAGAAACATCGGTCTCGGCGGTACAAAAGCAGACCGAGCCGGAAAGAGGCATCGGTCTCGGCGGTACAAGAGCAGACCCTAGCCGGAAAGAAACATCGGTCTCGGCGGTACAAGAGCAGACCCGAGCCGGAAAGAAACATCGGTCTCGGCGGTACAAGAGCAGACCCGAGCCGGAAATAGACATCGGTCTCGGCGGTACAAGAGCAGACCCGAGCCGGAAAAAGACATCGGTCTCGGCGGTACAAGAGCAGACCCGAGCCGGAAAGAAACATCGGTCTCGGCGGTACAAGAGCAGACCCGAGTCGGAAAGAAACATCGGTATCGGCGGTAGAAGAGCAGACCCGAGCTAGAAAAAGACATCGGTCTCGGCGGTACAAGAGCAGACCCGAGCCGGAATGAAACATCGGTCTTGGCGGTACAAGAGCAGACCCGAGCTGTAAAACATATATCAACAAAATGGACTCGGCTATACAAGAGCAGACCCTAGCCGTAAAACAAATATCAAAACCATTGTGTAGGCCATAACAAACAAGCATAATCAAATGTCAACCTAAGACAGAAGAGGTCTTACTTACATTTTTGGATCCGTTGCCTTTCTTAGAACTCTACAAGGGTCACTACAAGCAAGGCTCTTCTTAATACTTCCTTTCTGCATCTCAGCATTCCACGCATCTGACCGGATGACTTCCGCTATCAACTTGGTCGACCTGAAAAACCGAATGGTCTATGTACACACTGAGATAGCCTTATTTCACCAAGTCTTCCCCTGCTCCCGCAGGTTTCTGCACCCATTCGTGGCATGTCCCCTTACGTTATGGTATACAGTATGCCCTACTTTTCCCTCCTCAATCGGGAACCTCCTTAAATTAGGCTCGGCAACAGACCTTTATCCTGGATTTCCCAAACTATCTGGTGAAATCCCTGACGATCGGTGATTTCCATCTTCTACCATCGTCTTACTACGTGAGCTGCTTTTTGTTGAGTTCCCCACAGACGGAGCCAACTGTTGACGGCTGATTTTTGTCTCAGGGCAATATGAGAATATTACTCCCGAGACAATCCTCCCTCAATAGTGAATTGTTTGGTTATGGGAGACCAAAAGAAAACTTAGCAAAAGACAAATAATACGCCAATCGACAAGGAGATTTATCGTGGTTCGGCGGATCTTGGTCCGACCTACGTCCACGGGCACAAAAAGGATGATACTTTTATTACTCAAACACGCTTCTCAGCCCTGCTTCTTGTTTTTTACAAGTCTGATCTTAATGATCCTCATCTTGACTCTGATATTAATTCTCATCTCAACTTTCAACTTGTTCCCTTATGCACACTCTACCATTCTATTTATATAGTGTAGAATCATATTCCTATTTTTACAAGAATTTCCTAGTTGAAACAATTTCCTTTTCCCATAAGGATTCCTAGTCAAAACTACCTTCACTCCCTTTATCCTACTAGGACACTGACTTATTAGTTTACCCCATGAAGGTAGGATAACTTGTCATCTTATCCGTAAAAATAGGATGCTTTATCTTCCTGAGCACGCCTCGCCATGTGCTCGGTCTTCATGAGGTCGGTCATAATGGTTATTTGAACTGAGAATGCCGCTGTCGATCTGATAATTGCCCGGTCATCTGAACCCAAGTGCTCGATTACCGATCATAAAGTGCTCGACTCCTAACTCATGTGGTCGGGTCGGTATTAGTGGTCTCGATCGAGAAAGGAATTACATTTTTACCCCCTGTAGTGCTGCTTAAATATCATAGTGCTTAAAAACACCATCAACAGTGTTGAATATATTTTCGAATATATTTTTCTCAATGTGCATCACATCGAGATTATGCCTGATCAAATTAGAACTCTAGTACGGTAAATCTTAGAAGATTTTTCTTTTCGTCCACCAAAATTCTTACATGTTGGACATTTATTAATCTCATCAATATTCTGTTTTGGATTCCAAGGTCCCGAAATAATTAATGATAAGAACATGTATTATTCTTTCATGCATATCCAAGGTGGAAAATTATACGGAGTCACTATGACTGGCCATGAAGAATATTGTTGTCCCAATGACCGAAAGGCTGAAAACCATCAATGCACAACCCTAGTCTAACATTATGGCTTTCATATGCAAATGAATGATGAGTGCGGCTAAAATGCTTCCATGCCCTCGAGTCAGATGGATGACATATAATGCCTTCTTCTTGTTCATGATCATCGTGTCATCTCAATTGGTCGACCGTTGCCACTGAATCGTATAGTCGTTGCAACCTTGGGGTCAATTGAAAATAATAAATCTTCTTATACGACATATTCTTATGTTTATCTGATCATCTTTTGTTTTTAAATCTAGGTTGAAAACATAATTTACACATTCTCATGGCAATATCATCACCCCAGTATATCATATAGCCATTGTTACAACAATTAATTTTTTCTACAAGCAGCCCAAGGCTCTGAACTAACTTCTTCGTACTGTAAAAGTTATCCACCATTGTATTGTCTTATGGTAACACTTCTTTAATGAATTGTATCCAATCATCGAAGGCCTTCTCTGACTGATGTTTCTCAAATTTCATATTCAAACATCGAGCTACCGCTGAAAACTACGAATGTTTTTCACATCCCAACCACAACTCTATATCTAAAGAATTCAGAATCTTATAAAATTCTTTGTAGAGGGATTAAGGATTCCTCCAGATTGTTTGTAAGAATACTAGACCCAGCTGTATCAATAAAGTTGTGGTCATCATTAACAAAGCTAGGGCCAACAACATCATTAATCATTTAACGATATGGATTTATGGCTTATGTTTCCATCACTGTTGATATGTTGTATATGAACTTCTCGGACGGATTATATGTAAGAGTTTTCCCATGCCGATCCCATATATAATAATCTGAAACAAATCCTATTTCACCAGATGTAACTTAACTTCCTCAATTTCTCTAAATTCCATGTTAAATATATATATGCCAAGATGACACACTTTGCAAGGACACCTTATCTTATTTCCTTGTTTATATGGCAACTGACCACTAGCATATTCAATAAACTCATATATCTCGTTCACAAATTCCATGTTAAGTGTGTCATCATTGTGAAGCCTCGCATATGTCCACTCTCTGTTTGAATTCATTTATATTTGGGCCAAACACACTGATGAATGACCATTTATGGAGAATTTACGAATTTCTAGAGGCCGTGAGTATGCAGGCTGTGAACAGTACAGGAGCTACAAGTGTGATATATAGAGGATGGCATAACATAGATTCATACATCCCACAAGACGAGTCTATAAAATACATCAATAATTTCAACAAACAATGAAATAATCCATATTCCAAACGTACAATCTAGGATGGAAGAACCACCCTAACGTTTCATAGAACAACACTCATGGACAAAGGCCACACGAAAGGAACAATCCTCCATAGGATTCCAGCCACAAAATAAATGACAAAGGTATGAGAAGTTGCCCTGATTGAAGGAAATGCTCGCAGATATACTCAAAAGGCAAGAAGATGAATATGACGTCTTGTTTCAGAGGCAAGCATCATCCTTGAAAGCACTGAAAAATCAAATGGGACAGCTGGCTAACGCTCAGAGCTATAGACCACATAGTGCCCTTCCTAGTGACACAGAACCTAATCCTATGGGAAGAACCAATAAACAATGGCAAGCTATTACGTTGAAGAGTGGTACTGTGATAGATAAAGATGTGGAAAATCAAATCCTGAGGAGGAGAAAACTGAGATAAAAGTAAAAAATAAAGAGGATCAGATGACAGAAGAGAATGACACTGGAGAAAAGGACATTGTAGTTCTTGCCCCGCCACCACTTTTTCCTTAGCTTCTCAAAAAGTACAAGTTGGACAAGCAATTTGCTCGATTTTTAAAGGTGTTCAAGAAGCTGCATATTAACATCCCATTCAAGGAAGCCTATAGCATATGCCCATTGACGTCAAGTTCATGAAGGATATCCTATCTAAGAAACGTAATATGGGTGATTTCGAGACAATAGCATTTATGGAAAATGTTGGGATGTATGCCTTAGCGCTACATGTAATGTAAATGACTTTATGTGGTCTGAAATAAAATGATGTATTATTCATTTATCAAAGTGTTTGTTTAATATTCGCATATTATAAATTATCTTGAATACCCTAGATTACTTATGTGCCTTCAGACTTAGTGTATGAGTGTCATACACAAGAGGATTTAAGTCTGAAGTTAATAATCTTAAATAATCTATAGAGAGCAAACAAACAGGGTACTTTGTTTGTGGTTTATCTATAGCCGCGGTCCATTCTATATTTGTATGGCGACCTTGATCCAGGATCGTCCATGTAGAGACATGAGAATGGAGGCACCTTGTATGATGTGAGGACTGGACCCAGATGGAAATAACATTCTTATAATATCCGTTAAAAAAGAAAGAAAGTCATTTCGATCTACTAGATGGTCATATATGAATTGATCTTAATCCTGAGTGTACTACGAACTCCTGCATGGCAGGCTATGTCCTTTGATTTACAAAGGTGAGGTTGGTGTAGCAGTCCCGACAAATAACTACGTACTTTGGGGGCATGGTCTGTTGTGGAGCTGGGAACGTTTTACATAGATATGGAGTTCACTCATTTTTACGAGAAGTAGATGAGTATATTTCTTAAGGGTTGATTCGGTACTTGAACGGTTAGAGCGCTCAAGTCTTTCTATTACGAATAGAAAGATTAAAATTCATAATCGTTATGAATAAATCGTTCGTTAGAGAATCAATGGTACTTAAGGTAAAAATAATTAGAGGGGTATAACGGACATTATGACCCGGCTCTAATTACGAGATACTCGTGAAGGGTCAATTCGTATGTAGTGACTATATCGATGGACACAGACTTGGTTCGGCTTAATATATCATATGCGGCAACGAGAGTGCAACTTCGGGTTTTTAGTGGAATAACCCGTAGTTAATAATTCGGAATATTTAATTAAGAGCTTAATTAATATTTCGAGATTATTGGAGCTCGGAACCGTACGTCCATTTGGTCCCCGTGCTAGCTCGATTTACTATAGCGGATTTAGTATAATTGGATAGTCCAATTATATACTCACAAAGGTATAAATATTATTAATATGATCAATAATATTATTTGTCACACTTGGAACTATATATTAAAAGTTAATATATGATTTTAATAATTATATGATAATTATTAATTGAACAAAATTAAATTATATTTGATATAATTTAATAAGGCTAAACTTGGAATTTCTAATTTTTGGGTTTTGGAAACCCTTTGTATTATTTTGGAAGTTATTACTTTCAAAAGGTTAATTAAATATTTATTTCTGTAATATATATTCGCTTTATGGAAAGTTAATATTGGAGTTGCAAAAATTAATATTTTCCTATGCCTTGGCCGATTCTTTGATAGTGGGAGAGGATAGGGTTTGTTTTATTTTTTAAAATTAAACCCTAAGTATAAAAAGGAAAATATAATTTTTCTTTTGAGAGGCCTCTCATTCTTACCCTAGCCACCTTTTGTTCTTCTTCTACATCCTCTCAATTGTTGAGAAAGAAAAAACAAGAACAAAAGAAAAACAAAAATGAAAACAATAGTTGTTCTCAATCACTGAATAGTTTTGGGATTACTTTATGAGTCTTGCCCACACAAGTTTCCGTTGGTAACGAGACATAGCTCGGAAGACTTTGTGGTGTCAAACTTTTCATCATCTTCATCTTATTTTCTTGTTCATGGCAGTGAGGCTACATATTGATCATTACCGCCCCCTTTGCTTGGTGAAAGAAACCTGGTTTGGTTTCGTTTTAATCCAGAATTTTTGGGGAACATATAGTGGTATTTTGGGACTGTTTTCAAGTAAAAATCAAAACCAAAACACAGCCTCTGTCCACGCTATTTCTAGGGCTGTTCGGGAGTGTGTTGGGCGCATTTCGGTTGCTAAAATAGTCCGGTTTTGTGCTGCTGTTCGGGGCTAAAATCTTGCTTAAAACAGTAGCAAAAATTCAGTGGTACTGTTGTTTCCATTCGACAAATAAAAGAGAAGGGCATATAAAATTTTCAAGTCCGATCTATGTGCCTAAGACGTTTCCGCTGCGCGAGGAAGCATTTCCTATAATTGACATCGAAAGCGAGGTTGAAAAATGTTCTTAACCCTTCTCTTTTTCATTTAAAGTTATTGTTTTTAATATGTTTATATGAGTTATAAATATTAATATGCATGTTTAGATGAGTAGGCACAAAATAATATTCATATGATGAATGTTTTTATTATTTCATGTGATGAATGAATTTTGCATTTGTCATAAATTTTTCCGGCTCTTATTTTTGTAGTTGGTTTTGTTTTTGGGATGTAAGGCAATAAGGCTATTTTTTTTATGATTGTTGTAATTTTATTTTCCAATGTAAAATTTCAATTGTTGTAATTTGGAGCACCGAAGTCGCAAAAAGAGCTAACACCACCTTGGAGCGTGATTTGAAGACCAAAGGATTGTTAGTGTCCTAGACATGCCAAGGATCTCTAAGACATGATATTGTGTAAATAATCAAAATAAGTTTGCGGAAAAATAACTTACATTGATCGGTTTGGATGTATTGATTTCAAAACTTTCTTTGAGTTTGTTGGAAGCTCCAAGCCAACTTTGAGTGAATCCAACCCAAGGGTGAGTTTCCATATCACCTTCTTTAACTCCAAAAGTGCTAGCAAGCTTGAAATTTTTGCAACAAAAACTTCAATGGCAGAGGGTAAGTTTCGGCCACTTGAAGGAGATGAGAGAGAGTTTGTGTTTTCTTTGTATTTGTTTCCAAAACATAATCAAAGTCAACTCACAAAAGTTGTGTATATGTTTTACCAAAAGAAAAAGCAAAAGTGTTGGAGGGAAAATGGCATTAAATGCCCTTAACCACTTCCATCACCAAAAAGTGACTAGTGATGTAAGTTGGTGGGCCCCACCTCTTAAATTGAAAATTCAAGTGGCTTGCTCAACACACTTCTTGCTTGGGTCCGTTTAATCCGATTAAACGAATTATCCGTCGCGACGTAATTAAATCCAATTTAGTTAAATAATAATGCCTAGCAAAATTATTACGAAAGTCACTTGTGAATTAATTCCAAATTAATTCGTTCACCCGAATTAAAAACCAATTTTAATTCCGCTTTGAAATCCGATTTCAATTAATATATCCAATATATTATTTAATCGATTAATTCCAAATTAATTGTGTTCTCTCTTCTATTAGAATTTTATCCCAGATAAATTATTAATCCCAGATTAATTTTCTCTCTCTCATAATTAATTCCAGATTAATTCTATACGAGTCAAATGTCATCGGTGAATCTTTGGGAAGCGACCCAAGAAATCCCTGGATATGTTGGCAGTAAATCCGGCCGTCGGACTATCCGAACACGTGCGTACCCCATACCATGTTTTTACTGATTTACAAGACTTGGTTGGCTTCTAGCAAAACACCGTGCCTACCCAATTTTCCAGAAATATTCAACAAGGAATATATAATCTATATCAGGCATAGTATACTACGTATTGCATATTACGATCCAGTATCAAATGTCACATGCTAGGCCTGAGTCTGGAATTATGTCTGTCCCGTACGAAGCATATATCGGATCACTAGCAACTAGTGTCTTTAATCGGATAATCATGACCTAGTCATACTATCCCGATAGCTGCAGCATTTGAGAGTACTAGTTTTTTATCCTTGCGTGACCATCATCTCCATATGACTAAAGAGATACTTTCATATTGACATCACACCCAATACACTACGATTCTCAGTAAACCCAAAGGAGGCGTACACAGAACCTGTTAAAGCCCCGGATGACCAAAACCAAAGCGTACTGATTGTCGCAAGTATTAGCGATGCAAGTCTCAGGTTAAGACCACATACACCTATCCTAATTCGGATTCCCATAGACACATAGTCATACTACCAATGGGACTCCGATGGGTCTATCCAGAGCGAAGCTGTTCCCTGTCCAACGGCTAACAGAACCTCCTATCACACTTGCATAAGTATCCAATACTTAAATATATGAGAACTATTCCGTTAAGCTTCCATAACGCGCACAAGTGTAATACTAGCCTATTCCACATTATCGATGTCCAGTCTCGATAATATTACGACTAGAGATATTTAATGATTAAACCTTTCGTGAATTAATATTGTCTCATATGTTATTAATCTGGTACTAATCATATGGACTTTTATCATTTATATATCCAAGTAATCCAATTACAAAATGATAAAAGAGTAATTTCCTTTGTCACATAGTTAATTTGTACAAAAACACCATGTCTTTTACAAATAGTGATGCTATAGGTCATAATTATCCAACAATCTCCCACTTGGCCTATAGCCAATCACTCAAGTGTCCAACACCTGAACTATGTATGGGTCGCTCATACTTTTACTGAGATATAGCTTTCGTCAGCGGATCTGCAAGGTTATCATTTGAAACGATCTTTCGATCTTGACATCGCCACGATGTATGATCTCACGAATTAGATGAAACCGTCGAAGTACATATTTGGATCATTGATGAGATGTGATTCCTTACCCTGTATTGTAGCCCCGCTCAGCTGCTAACAGAACTACTCATAATCCAATTAGGAATTTATAGATCCAAAATGCTTCTTTTGCTGCCTCAGCCGCAACAATGTATTTCGCTTTTGTTGTTGAATCGGCAACAATATCTTGCTTTGAAGATTTCCAGCTCATTGTTCCGTTGTTCAAACAAATATGTACCCTTATTGTGACTTACAGTCGTCTTTATCGGTTTGGAAACTTGCATTGGTGAACCTAGTCACCTCAAGTTCTCATTCCTCATAGACTAAGAAAACATCTTTAGTTTGTCTAAGATACTCAAGGATGTTCTTTACATCAATCCAGTTACCATCACTTGGATCGGCCTGATAGCGACTGCACATGCTTAAAGCATACGAGACATCAGGTCGCGTACATATCATGGCATACATGATCGATCCGACTGAATCTCTCTCATCTTGAGTTTTATGACACATGTCCTTAGATAGAGAGATGCTATGTGACACCGGAAGCAGCCCATCTTGGACTGATCCATGTTGAATCTCTTCAACACTTTGTCAATGTATGAGCTCTGGGAGAGTCCAAGTAGATTTCTGGATCTACCCCGGTAGATCCTTATTCCCATAATAAAGGCCGCTTCTCCTAGGTCTTTCATGGTGAATTTTAATGGAAGCCAAGTTTTCACCGAATTTAATATGGGAATGTCATTGCTAAGAAGCAATACATCATCAACGTATAGGACAATCATTGTCAGTGCGCTCCCACTAACCTTCTTATATACACAAGAATCATCTTCGTTTTGAATGAAACCATATTATAATATGATCTCATCAAAACGTTGGTTCCAAGAACACAATGCTTGCTTCAATCCATAAATGGATCGATTTAACTTGCAAACCTTGTTTGCATGTTTTGGCACGACAAAACTGTTAGGCTGTTGCAAATAAACATCCTCCAAAAGGTTTCCATTAAGGAAAGTGATTTTGACGTTCATCTGCCATATTTCATAATCGAAATATGCAGCAATAGCAAACATTATTTGAATGGATTTAATCATAGCAACGGGTAAAAGGTTTTGTCGTAATCGACACCATATTGATGACGATACCCTTTCGATACAAGCCTAGCTTTGTACGTTAGTATGTTGCCATCCATGTCTGTCTTCACCATGAAGACCTATTTGCTACCAATAGGCACAATGCCTTTTGGTACATCAACCAGTGTCCAAACTTGGTTGGTATACATGGAATCCATTTGGACTTCATGGCCTCTTGTCATAAAGCGGAGTCGATACCTTGTATCGCTTCCTCATACGTAGCCGGCTCATTATCCTCAATAAGATTAATATCTACATGAGGTGAGATCAGAAACCCATACCTCTTAGGTTTTTTTCTGACTCTCTTCGACCTATACGGTTCTTGTGTATTAGAATATTGTGGTACAGTTTCAATCCCTGATGAATTGTTCGTGTTCCGTTAGGGAGTCGGTGCCAGGAACAGTATCACTATGATTTTCATCGAGTTCTACTTTCCTCCCACTTACCACTGCATTTAGGAATTCCTTTTCGAGGAAAACTGCGTGGAGATCAACAAATACCTTGTTCTTTTGTGGGTTGTAGAAGTAATATCCTTTGGTTTCCCTAGGATAACCTACAAATAGGCACTTATCCGATTTAGGTTCTATTTTGGTACCATCCAAACGTTTAACGTATGCCAAGCATCCCCAAATCTTCAGGAATGAGAAACCCAGTTTCTTTCCAGTCCATATTTCATATGGAGTCTGTTCAACAGACTTTGACGGAACCTTATTCAAAATAAGTATTGCATTGTTCAATGCGTATCCCCAGAAGGAAATTGGCAGCTCAGTGCGACTCATCATAGACCTTACCATGTCCAACAAAGTTCGGTTTCTCCGTTCAGACACACCGTTTAATTGAGGTGTTTCGGGAGGAGTCCACTGTGAAAGAATACCATACTCTTTCAAGTAATCGAGAAACTCATTGCTCAAGTATTCTCCACCACGGTCCGACCGTAATGTTTTAATACTTTTGCCGGTCTGTTTTTCTACTTCGTGTTGAAACTCTTTGAATTTTTCAAAAGTTTCCGACTTGTGTCTCATAAGATACACATAACCATAATGTGATGCATCATCCGTAAAGGTTATGAAGTATTCAAATCCACCTCTAGCCTTGCTAGACATGGGCCCATATATGTCACTATGAACGAGGGCTAACGGTTCAGTGGCACGAACATCTTTACCGTTAAAAGGCGTTTTAGGCATCTTGCCTAATAAACAAGATTCACAGACATCGTATGAATTAGGATCAAATCCGTCCAAGTATCCACTCTTCGAAAGCGTGGATATGCGAGTCTTGTTAATGTGTCCCAGACGACAATGCCACAAATAAGTTTCATCTGTTTTACTCATTTTGAGCCTTGTGTTTGTCATGTTATATGTTAGAGATTCATTTATATTCAAAATATAAAGACCATTATTAGCATCAGCAGAACATATCTCAAAATCATCTTTATAAACAAAACACCCAGTGTTTCGGAATACAAAAGTGTACCCGCATTGGGTCAAACAAGATACAGAGATAATATTTCTAGTCAAACTAGTTACATAATAAACGTCTGATAATGAAACTACATGCCTCGAGGGCAGTTCCAAAATATAGGTCCCTACAGTTAAAACAGCGACTCTGGTCCCGTTTCCAACTCGTAGGTCAATCTCGCCTGAGGCCAGTCTCTTGCTAATCTGAAGGCATACAGAAGACTCTGGTCCATTTTCCACACTGGAGGCATACATCTTGGGATTTGTCATTTTCCTTCCCAGAAGACTTTGATGATTTAGCCTTGCCTTTTCTTTTCTTCTTTTTCACACCTCTAGAAGCTTTCGGCCAAGCCTTGGCCTTCTGAGATGTCGAAGCAAAGTGCACCTCGCGCTTCTTGCCCTTCAAAAGTTCTGGCTCTGCTTCTTTCAGCATCGCCATCAACTCTCCATGAGTCTTCTCTTGGTTCATCATATTGTAGTTCATAATGAACCCGCCCCAGCAGTCAAGCAGAGACTGTAATATCAAATCTATGGAAGTCTCAGCCTCAAAGGTTATGCCCAGCTGACCTAACTGTTCGATGTCAGCAATCATCTGTGACACATAGTGCTCGATAGATGTACCCTCTGACATGCGAGAGAAAAAGAGCTTCTTCTGAAATTCATACTTCTGAGATCTAAGATCTATGAAGGTCCTTTAATTTCAACATCATGTTGTAGGGATCCAATCCATTGTTTTGACGACGAAGTTGAGGGGTCATTACGACAAGCATGACGGACTGAGCAGTTGAGTTGTCATCACTGTGAGTCTTCCAAAGCTCATAATCAACAACCCGCTCATGTCCAGGCTTAGGCCTGAGAGGTCTGTCTAATACATAGAGCAACTTCTCAGCTCCCATGACAATCTTGAGATTCATATCCCAATCTGGAAAATTATAACCATTAAAGACATTATCACCCATGATGATGTCCCTAACGTTAATATTTCCAGTCATCTTGATTGCAATAGTCTAACTATTCAATCAACAATATTGGGTATAGTCAAATGTAATGATTACTATAGTCTAACTATATAATCAACTACAAATGATATTTTAAGTGTACAGTCCAACTGTTCTATAAAAACAATAAAGTATTAGTCCAACTAATAAATATATATAAAGACGAAAAATAAAGCGCGTATTTAGCAAGTATTAAACGAAATTGCAAATTTAATACTGGCCTCTAACTATTTTTCGGCGAGCATCTAACCCTCTGTTGAGTACTCGGGAAACCCAGTTTCCTAGTGGGCTAGGATCCCGTTAAATAACACACAACCTTGACTTTGGCCAAAAAGCTGTATGAAACTTAACTAGGTAGATCTCTAAGATCAATTGGATCCCATCCAATTCCTAGACCCGGTAGGTGGACCTCGAAGTCCAAATATATATCCAATATATATTTCCTAACATTTTCCTCTGAATCAACTAAGCCCTGGCTTTGGCTCAACAAGCTTAATGATTCTAGTTAAGCGTGACCCATTAACAGCGGGAAAGCTTCGTAATCCACGTCGATGTACAGAAGTGACCTTGACTTTGGCCAACAAGTCACAACTGCCCAAGACATGCGATTGATAAGTGTGGTTTATACCCACTTATTCCGACATCCTTAGCCTATTATTTTATTATGTTTCGAGTCATTTAATTTCATTTATAGTTTATTTTATGTTTTGCTTGTATGAAGCATTAGAACATGAAGAATGGATCAATTACGCGTGTTTCGGGACCTATTGGGAGCATCAGACTCAAGAACAGGCAAAAACCAGCATCGGCTACGCACTGAACTTAAAAAGGATATAACATTTGATCTAGAAATAGTTATGAGACCCATAATGTATCAATTTGCATCTACTCGAAAATATCTATTCATTTGTGTGCATTGGCGCCGCGACGCCCAAGTCTTAGCGGCGCAACGCCCGGAATTGGAAAGAGAAAATCAAATTGGAAATTGTTGATTGTTTGAAAAGAGAATGACGTGAGATAACAAGGTGAAGGCCGCAAATTTTGACCAAATAAAATAGGAAACACACGTGGGCCCAAGTTCAATATTTCATTGTGATTTAAAAAGGCAAAGGTGGCGTGAACAATACTTTAAAAGAAGAAAGTGTGGACGTGGAGTTTCCTTTGACTAAGACTTTTAATTGGAAAAGGACATTGAAGTGGGCCCAAGTACAAAGCAAGTGAAATAGGTTTTCAATATAAAAAAAAAAAGTTGACAAAATAAAGAGAGCTTCAGCGTTAATATATATGAGAAAGAAGGGCACCGCGACACCAATTAACCAGCGCCGCAGTGCCTTCGGCAGAACAACGCCTATACAAATTCCAGAGAGCTGGGCGCTGTGGCGCCAATTGACCAGCGCCCCTCACGCGCACCAGATACATTATTTTTAGGGTTTTCACATACCCAATGACACGAAAGCTCTATTATAAATACATTAGTTCGTCCACAACTCAAGGGGGAGGCTAATACACAACACAAAACACAGAAACACATATTTTTATAGATCCAAGGAGGAGGATTGACGAGCAACAAGAGGAGACAAAGGCAGTGACGTCCGAAGAGGAAGAGATTCAATTCGGGTTTTATCATCTTATTTCTTTCTTAGAACTCTAATGATTTCCATTAGATTCATGACTTTGTTCTTATTGTTTTTATCTATTTTCATGAACTAAACTCCTTAATTTTGGAGAATGATGTAACTGATGCTTGAACCTTGTATTGTTTGTCGATTTTATTATAAAGTTTTATTAATTTATTTATATTCTTTTGAGTTTAATGCTTCTTGATTGTTGGCCATAATTGAAGATGATGAATATTTAGAATCTATCACTCGAGAGAGGAGATTTTGAATAGATCTAGAGAATATGACCTAGGATTTTATAGAGTTCGAGAGAATCTGTAGTTCCTTTGAATTCGTTAATATAGAATCACAAAGCGTTATGAGTTGTTATCTACTAGATTTCTATAGAGATATCAAAGTCTGTAGTTGATCATATTTTCACTGATGCTCGAGAGAGAGAGTGGATAATTTCAGAGTCTTGACTTATAAACAATATAACTGAACAATGATTAATTGGCATGACAAATATATAGGAGACAGCTAGGTGAAATCAGGATCCAGAACCTCTATCGTATCAGTTCCTCCTATCTAATTATTTTTATATTTATTTATTAAAATCTTTATTATTTGTTTTCTAAATAAAGCTAGGATTATTAATTGTAGTATTGAGTGCGAGTTAACGCAATCCCTGTGGGTTCGACACTCCAAACTCATTTATACTAAAACTTGACACCGTACACTTACGGTACGATATAAAATTTCACAATAAGTTTTTGGCGCCGTTGCCGGGGATTGTTTATTTAATTCACATGAATACTATTACCAAGTAATCTTAGCTTTAATTTAGATTTTATTTATTTTTTATTTTTTATTTTATTTTCTTTATTTTTGTCTTAAGTTTTATTTTATTTTATTTTATATATTTATTTTATTGTTATATATATTTTCTTTCTTTCGTACGAGGAGAGTTGGAAAAGAAGCAATGGCTGATCCTATTGGTGCACTGATAGCTCAAGTTTCATCCCTCACGACTCATCTACAAGTATTGATAAATCAGATGAGCCAATCGTTTATTGGAGCTTTTTCTGCTAATGGAATGCTTTTACCCAACAGAGGAGCATGATTTGAACAAGTACAGTATATGAACAATCAGAATTTCAACAACTATAAAGGCAGTCCTATGCCTAATTATTATCATCCGAATTTTTAATATGCTGATATGGAGAACATCTTGCAAACCCCTCATGGCTTCAACTATCCAAGAGATGAGCAGAAACCTTCCTTAGAATACCTCATGAGCACATTTGTATCTACAGCTTCAGAGAGATTTGAGAAGAATGAGTCAAGGCTGGATAACATTGAAACACATATGGGCAATATGGGGGCAACATTGAAATCTTTAGAAGCGCAAATTGAGCTGCTTGTTTCTTCCATTGCCAATCAACAGAAATGGGTGTTTCATAGTAATACTGAAGTTAACCCTAAAGAGCAATGTTAAGTCATAACTCTTAGGAGCGGAAAATAGATTAAAGACATCTCTCAAGATTTAGGCAGTAAATATAAAGAAGTCACCTTCAGTGCTTTCAGAACCATGCCGAGACCTCAAGGTGATGCAGAATGTCACATGGTAGATATAGTAGAGAATGGAGTTGCAAACACGCAGGGTAAATCAGTATTTCAGCAACCTACGAGCATAGTGCAGCCATGCATAAAAGAAAATTCTCCACAGCTAAACCTGAAACCACTCCCAAAGCGCCAATTAACCAGCGCTGCAACGCCTTGGGCAGAACAACGCCCATACAAATTCCAGAGAGATAGGCGCTATGGCGCCAATTGACCAGCGCCCCTCACGCGCACTGGATACATTATTTTTAGGATTTTCACATACCCAATGACACGAAAGCTCTATTATAAATACATTAGTTCGTCCACAACTTAAGGGGGGAGGATAATACGCAGCATAAAACACAAAAACACATATTTTTAGAGATCCAAGGAAGAGGATTGAAGAGCAACAATAGGAGACAAAGGCGGTGACGTCCAAAGAGGAAGAGATTCAATTCGGATTTTATCATATTATTTCTTTCTTAGAACTCTAATGATTTCCATTAGATTCATGACCTTGTTCTTATTGTTTTTATCTATTGACATGAACTACCTCCTTAATTTTGGAGAATGATGTAACTGATGCTTGAACCTTGTATTGTTTATTGATTTTGTTATGAAGTTTTATTAATTTATTTATATTATTATAAGTTTAATGCTTCTTGATTGTTGGCCACAATTGAAGATGATGAATGTTTAGAATCTATCACTCGAGAGAGGAGATTTTGAATAGATCTAGAGAATATGACCTAGGATTTTATAGAGTTCGAGAGAATCTGTAGTTCCTTTGAATTCGTTAATATAGAATCACAAAGCGTAATGAGTTGTTATCTACTAGATTTCTATAGAGATATCAAAGTCTGTAGTTGATCATATTTTCAATGATGCTCGAGAGAGGGAGTGGATAATTTCAGAGTCTTGACTTATAAATAATATAACTAAACAAGGATTAATTGCCATGACAAATACATAGGAGACCGCTAGGTGAAATCAGGATCCAGAACCTCTATCGTATTAGTTCCTCCTATCTAATTATTTTTATATTTATTTATTTATTAAAATCTTTATTATTTGTTTTCTAAATAAAGTTAGGATTATCAATTGTAGTATTTAGTGCGAGTTAACGCAATCCCAGTGGGTTCGACACTCTAAACTCATTTATATTAAAACTTGACACCGTACACTTGCGGTACGATATAAAATATCACAACAGCGATATATAACAAAGCCTTCGTGGTTCAAACACATCCGCGATGGACATTGATCTTGAATTTGGCCAACAGACTAATGCCAATCTTGGATCTTGAGAGAGAACCACTAAATGGAAGGAAAACGCTTAATATTTGAGTGAGGGTTTTTCGCGTAAATTGGCATCCAATTTATTATCTTTGATTAGGTCTCATCATACACCCTTAAGCATGCATTCTAAAAGCATAATAAAGCGCGAATAAATTAATAATGATATGCGGATGGATATATAACAAATTGTTCCTAAAACAAATCTCTCTATTTCCTCTCTCCCGCTAGCACTATTCATACTTCTACCCAATTACATAATACAATAAAGAAACCTCATTAACATTGAGGGGAATTGCTGAGAAGAGAAATACAAAGAGTAAAGAGATAATAGGCTGGACACGCATGTCCAATTTAATAAATTCTAAATTTATTACAACAATTTCCAAAATTGCCCTCACCCTTCTAATATCAACCCGATATACATTATTCATACAATACATCCAAGTATTCACACATAGCATGTTATTCAATCAATCTAATCCAATTAATTAATCTTTGAATTAATTATCATCCAATGTTCAAACAACGATTTGATTTGCCCGAGTCCAACTCGTTTAAGAATAAATACTCAAAGTAAGTATTCTTGAATTATATCGAACTACAATTTTAAATCCAATTTAATTTATATTCAATACTAATTCGAATTTAATTCCAAATTAAATAATTACATTTATTTTAGTGTCTTTTAGACTTAGATTCTAAATCTAATCTAAATGGGTCTCAAAGGCCCAATTAGTATCCAATACTTTTTAATTAAATTCCAATGGACTTTTAATTAATTCTTAAGGCATGGGCTTTGGCCAATATGGATCCAATCCAAGATGCCAAGGCTCAATTAGGAATCACCATTTGCCATAAAATCAATTTTGGCCTATTATGCCCAATTAAATATTAAAAGGCCCAAAAGTTATATTTGGACTTTATGGAAATGGTTTTGGGCCCAATTTGGATCCAATCCAATTCTCCAAAACCAAGCTTGGCCCAACCAAGCCCATTAAGCCCAAATACAACAAATTAGCCCAATCCAATTTAAAGACTAATATATTATTAACATAATATTCTAAATATCACATTAATTTAATTAAAGTGTAATAGCCATAATTAATTAATTAAACTAATATTTACAAAACATCAATTAAACTAATTAATCATGCATTAAATAATTCAATTCATGTCCAACACAATTGAAGCAAAATCAATCTATTTCATGCTAATGGTTCACGGCAATTTGGGCATAATAATATCCAATCTTGATTTCAATCTAATTAAATCAACAATCAATATACATATCATGCCATAAACTCATCCAATAGTCAAATTAAAAAAAAAATCACCATGAACACTATTAGGGCTAGTTTCAGCCAAGGTGGGATTTTTAGGAAAAATTAATCTAATCAAATTTTCTCAAATTCATTGATTCAAAAATCCAATTTATCATCATCAAAGCTCAACCAAACAACCAATTTAGGCATTTTTAAACTCCAAGCACAAAAACCCCAAATAAAGTCCATAAACCCTAAATATAAATCATGCTTAGATATGGCTCATGATATCAATGTTAGTGTCCTAGACATGCCAAAGATCTCTAAGACATGATATTGTGTGAATAATCAAAATAAGTTTGCGGAAAAATAACTTACATTAATCGGTTTGGATGTATTGATTTCAAAACTTTCTTTGAGTTTGTTGGAAGCTCCAAGCCTTCTTTGAGTGAATCCAACCCAAGGGTGAGTTTCCCTATCAAGTTCTTTAACTCCAAATGTGCTAGCAAGCTTGAAATTTTTGCAACAAAAACTTCAATGGGAGAGGGTAAGTTTCGGCCACTTGAAGGAGAGAAGAGAGAGTTTGTGTTTTCTTTGTATTTGTTTCCAAAACCTGATCAAAGTCAACTCACAAAAGTTGTGTATATGCTTTACCAAAATCAAAAGCAAAAGTGTTGGAGGGAAAATGGCATTAAATGCCCTCAACCACTTCCATCATCAAAAAGTGACTAGTGATGTAAGTTGGTGGGCCCCACCTCTTAAATTCAAAATTCAAGTGGCTTGCTCAACACAGTTCTGGCTCGGGTCCATTTAATTCGATTAAAGAAATTTTCCGTCGCGACGTAATTAAATCCAATTTAATTAAATAATAATGCCTAGCAAAATTATTACCAAAGTCACTTGCGAATTAATTCCAAATTAATTCGTTCGCCCGAATTAAAATCCAATTTTAATTCCGCTTTTGAAATCCGATTTCAATTAATATATCCAATATATTATTTAATCGATTAATTCCAAATTAATCACGTTCTCTCTTCTATTAGAATTTTATCCCAGCTAAATTCTTAATCCTAGATTAATTTTCTCTCTCTCATAATTAATTCCAGATTAATTCTATACGAGTCAAATGTCATCGGTGAATCTTTAGGAAGCGACCCAAGAGATCCATGGATATGTTGGCAGTAAATCCGGCCGTCGGACTATCTTAACATGTGCGTACCCTGTACCACATTTTTACCGATTTACAAGACATGGTTGGCTTCTAGCAAACCACCGTGCCTACCCAATTTTCTAGAAATATTCAACAAAGAATATATAATCTATATCAGACATAGTATACTATGTATTACGTATTACGATCCAGTATCAGATATCACATGATAGGCCTGGGGCTGGAATTGTGTATGCCCCGTACGAAGCATATATCGGATCACTAGCAACTAGTCCCTTTAATCGGATAATCATGACCTAGTCATACTATCCCGATAGCTGCAGTATTTTAGAGTACTAGTTTTGTATCCTTGTGTGATCATCATCTCCATATGACTGAAGTGATACTTTCATCTTGACATCACACCCAATACACTACGATTCTCAGTAAACCCATAAGAGGCGTACACAGAACCTGTTAAAGCCTCGGATGACCAAAACCAAAGAGTATTGATTGTCGCAATTATTAGCGATGCAAGTCTCAAGTTAAGACCACATACACCTATCCTGATTTGGATTCCCATAGACACATAGTCATACTACCAATGGGACTCCAATGGGTCAATCCAGAGCGAAGCTGTTCCCGGTCCAACGGCTAACAGGACCTCCTATCACACTTGCATAAGTATCCAATACTTAAATATATGAGAACTATACTGTTAAGCTTCCATAACGCGCACAAGTGTAATACTAGCCTATTCCGCATTATTGATGTCCAGTCTCGATAATACTACGACTATGGATATGTAATTATTAAACCTTTCGTTGATTAATACTGTCTCATATCTTATTTATCATGTACTAATCATATTGACTTTTATCATTTATATATTCAAGTAATCCAATTACAAAATGATAAAATAGCAATTTCCTTTGTCACATAACTAATTTGTACAAAAACACCATGTCTTTTACAAATAGTGATGTTATGGGTCATAATTGTCCAACATGGATGCCTTGGGTATTTTTGTACTAATTAGATTAGTATAGGAAAAATAAGAGCTCGGTTAATGCAAAATATTTTATGTTATATGTATATTTAATTCGAATTGTTTGAATAACATGTCATATAGCTTAGGGTGCCTACTCTTGCATTTCATATGTCATAACATGTTTTAGATGCATTATCATTATATACATGAAATATGATTTTATGTGATTTAAAATGTTTAAATTAGATTATGATATGCATGGAAAAATAATTAATTTGATTAATTAGTTTTATGGTTTAAAATTTGAATTCTAATATATTGGTCTTAATAAGTGCAAAATAAATTCCATTGGTATATATGATGGAAATCCGGACATAAATTCCATAGCCGAATCCGAATGGACGGTAATATGGTCTGCACTCGGGATACAATTCCATGTACCCTTGGATTTTATAATGCACTAAGATAAATTAAATAGTTTAATACAAATCTTGACCATTTTAGGATTCTAAAATTTTAAACCCATTAGTGTTCTAATATTTTAAGAGTTAAAATAAAATAGGTCACTAATACCACTATAATTAAATTAGTTTAATTGAGTAATACTATTAGTAGAGACTAATGGAAAATTAGAGATATAAATTTTAAGAGTTGAAATTGGTTAGGTCACTAATGTTGAACTAGTGTTAATAACAGTTATGATTTAGCCACAATAATTTTATCAACACTAGTTAAAATAAAAATTAGATATTTTATATATAGAAACCTTAATTTTAAAATAGTGAGTGGGAGAGGGATATACGACGGTATATCCTGCGATCTTTGTTGTTAGTCCGAAATTGTGAGATTCAAAAGGCTCCTCGAGATAGCTTTGCCTTCGTCCCCCTACGGATGGTGTCCATTTTAGGTCAATATCAGGTTTGGATTCTGAGAGGATAGGGATTCTAGATGTATCTTATGAACTGACCTACCCTACGGCGGCACTTCACTCGTTAAGTCCAAGAATCCCGAAACGGTGGGTCACACTCACAAATGAATAATTAACTGTTAATAAAATTCCTTGATCGAATGAAATGGTAGTTGTTTAATATAGGAATAAGAGTTATTCCCGTATATATTAATCGACTGAGATTATCTTGATCTATCATGCAAGTACTTGACCTACCCTATGGCGGCACTTACTTGTGGGATGATAGATTTCCGTGGCATAGTAATTCTCTTAGGTTTCTAATTCGTTATTCATGGTTCATGCATCATGTTTAATTTTATGCCAAAATTATTTGAGGAATTTAATATGCGATGAATGAATGTTAAATGCATGTTTATTTTATTTTTTAGCCATGGTTTCTCCAATTATTTCCATACTCTCAAACGATAAATTAATGGAAAAAATTATGTTAAATGGAAAAGTAACATGACGCGGTTTGGTTTCATTTTAATCCAGAATTTTTGGGGAACATATAGTGGTATTTTGGGGTTATGTTGGGGCTGTTTTCAAGTGAAAAATCAGAACCAAAACACAGCCACTGTCCACGCTATTTCAGGGGCTGTTCGGGAGTGTGCTGGGGGTATTTCGGGTGCTAAAATAATCCGATTTTGTGCTATTATTTGGGGGCTATTTCGGGGCTGAAAACTTGCTTAAAACAATATCAAAACTTCAATGGTACTACTGGTTCCATTTGGAAAATAAAGGAGAAGGGCAGAAAAAAAATTCAAGTCCGATCCGTGTGCCTAAGACGTTTTCGCTGCGCGAGGAAAGCGTTTCCTACAAAAAAGTGTAGGGCCATCATTCAGAGGAAGCTTCCTCAAAAATTGAAAGACCCTTATAGTTTTACCATTCTCTGCACCATCGGGAATCACTATTTTGGCAAAGTATTATGTAATTTAGGTGCTAGTATTCATTTGATGTCTTTTTCTATTTACAGGAAACTGGAGTTGGGCGAGGTAAAACCAACCATAGTCACTCTACAGCTCGCTGACAGATCACTTACATACCCAAAAGGAATGTAGAGGATGTAATGGTAAAGGTGGATAAGTTCTTTTTCCCAGCAGATTTCATTGTACTGGACATGGAAGAAGACAAAAAGGTGCCCATCATACTCGGTAAACTATTCTTTGCGATCCCTTATAGATGTGTAGATAGGTGAGTTGACCATGAGGGTTCAGGACCGAAGTAACATTTAATTAATTTAAAGCCATGAAATTCCCGAGTGATAAATGAGAGAATTAGTCATTTAGGATAAAATTATTAAATAATACCATTCATGATAGATTTACATTACACTTCCTTGCCGAAGATTTTGAAGCATGCATTGTATATATCTCTAGTGAAAAGCTAGATGAAGAAATGCATGAGTGTATAAATTATCTTGATGTTTACCCTCACTTGAAACCTAACCCGCAGGTGGAGATCTTGGAACTACAAACAAAAAGGCGTGTCAAACCCTCTATGGAAGAGCCACCGCAACTGGAGCTAAATCCGCTCCCAAGACATCTTCAGTATGCATTTTAAGAGAACCATTTAACATTACTAGTTATTATTACATCCGCCCTAACTCTGGTGTTGGAGGACAAGCCGTTAAAAGTATTGCGAGAGCTCAAGAGAGCCATAAGATAGACCATAACAGACATAAGAGGTATCAGTCATTCCATCTGTATGCACAAGATCACCATGAATGATGAGTACACTGCCACAGTAGAACATCAAATGAGATTAAATCCAATAATGAAGGAGGTGGTGAAGAAAGAGATCATAAAGTAGTTGGATGAAGACATCATATACCCCATCTCTGATAGCTCATGGGTAAGTCCAATGTAGTGCATGACTAAGAAAGAAGGAATGATCGTGGTCACTAATGAGAAGAATGTGTTGAATCAGATGGCCATCACTCCGAACACCAAGAGAAAACCATATTCATGTGCCCCTATGGCACATTTGCTTTCCATAGGATACCGTTTGGATTGTTTAACACACCTGCTACATTTCAGCAATTCATGATAGCCATTTTCTCAAACATGATTGAGTAGAGCATGGATATTTTTATGGATGACTTCTCAGTATTGGTGATTCATTTGATAGTTGTTTGGAAAATTTGGGCCAAGGTTTGACCAGATGCGAAGACACAAAATTGGTGCTCAATTAGGAAAAATGACATTTCATGGTGCATGAAGGCATTGTACTGGGACATCAGATCTCACATAAGGATATTAAGGTGGACAACGTAAAAATTGAAATAATTGAGAAACTACTACCACTGAATTTAGTAAATGGTGTTCGCAGTTTCCTAGGCCATGCATGATTTTATATAAGGTTCATCAAAGACTTCTCTAAGATATCCAAACCCTTGTGCTATTTTTGCTAAAAAATGATGTTTTATTCAAATTCGACCAAGAGTGTCATTTGACTTGAGAGATTCTAAAGGAAAAATTGGTTATTGCACCTGTCATTGTGACTCCAGATTGGCAGTTGCCAGTTGAGGTGATGTAATACACCAACGACTATGATGTGGGGGCAGTTCTAGGGCAACACATGGAAAAGATATATCACACCATATATTATACCAGTAAGACACTCAATGAAGCATAACTAAATTACACCACCACTGAGAAGGAGTTGCTGGTCGTAGTTTTTGCATTTGATAAGTTTCACTCATATTTGATAGGCACAAAGGTGATAGTATATACAAATCGTTCGACCATCAAATACCTTATCGCAAAGAAAGATGCCAAGCTAAGATTGATTAGATAGGTGCTGCTACTATGTGAATTTGACATGGAAATCCGTGATAGAAATGGGATAAAAAAACAAGTAGCGGATAACTTGTCATGACTTGAAAATGGGCTGCAATTGGCAACGAGCTGACCATTAATTAGAATTTCCCAGATGAGCAGTTATTTATAACCACGCACAAGGAAGTCCCATGGTATGCTGACTACGTAAATTATATTGTCTCTGGGAAATGGCCACTCGAATGGATCCACCAATAGAGAATGAAGTTTTTCAATGAATTTAAGCATTACACTTAGGATGAGTCGTATTTATTTAAAAGATGTGCAGATCAGTTGTTATGGTAATGTGTACCGCAAGATAAGGTAGATAACGTCCTCCAGCATTGTCACTCTTCAAGCTATGGAGGCCACTACGACGAAGACAAAATCACAACCAAAGTGCTATAATCAAGTTTGTTTTGGCCCATTTTGTTTAATAATGCTCACAAGTTTTCTTTTCAATATGACAAGTGACAACGGATGGAAAATATCTCCAAAAGAAATGAAAGACTATTCTAGAGAATAATAATGGTCGAATTATTTGACGTCTGGGGGATCGACTTTATGGGGCCATTTGTTTCTTCACATGGCAATCTCTACATATTGGTAGAAATGGATTATATATCAAAGTGGATGGAAACTACAACGTTACCAACGAATGATTCCAAGGTAGTTCTGAAATTTCTTAAGAATAATATTCTTACATGCTTTGGCACCCCACGAGCAATCATTAGCAATGAAGGCACACAATTCTATAACAAGTACTTCGACACACTTATTATGAAATATGAGATTACTCATAAAGTTTCCAATGCATATCATCCGAAGACAAATGACCAAATTGAAGTGTCCAATAGAGAAATAAAACGGATTTTGGAGTGCATTGACAGCTCAACGAGGAATGATTGGTCTAGAAAACTAGATAATGCACTGTGGGCTTACAAGATTGCCTACAATACTCCCATTGGAATGTCACTGTATCGACTAGTGTTTGGCAAGGTATGTCATTTTCCTGTAGAGATAGAGCATAAAACATAGTGGGAATTAACAAAGTTAATTTTGAGCTACAAGAGGCGACAGAAATATGGTTGCTCTAATTGAATGAACTGGATGAATTTTACCTACATGCATATGAAAATGCCAAGATATATAAGGAAATGACATGATCTGAAAATTGTGAGATGATAGCTTGAGCCAGGGCAGCATGTGTTATTGTATAACTTGAGGCTCAAACTATTCCCTGGAAATCTAAAGTCACGATGGTCAGGTCTGTTGTGATTACTCAAGTGTCACCGCACGGGGTGGTTGAACTGTAGGATCCTAGCTCCAATGACATATTTAAGGTCAACAGTCACAGAGTCAAACAATATTTGGGGGCCCATCGAGCGCCAAAAATTATCTCTCACAATGGCAGATCTTGCATGACAACCTAAGCTGTTGCGCTTGGCTGAAGACGTTAAATGTAGCGCCGAATATTTACTTTTTATAGCATCAGTTTGTTTTTGTTTCATTTTACTTATGTGTTCTTTTTCTTTTTGCAGGAAAAATGGCATGGGGATGCCAAAATGCCATGGTCATGGGTCACGTGGGTAAAAAAAGTAGGATTTTAGGGGTTCAAAAACCCATATTGGCGCGCCACTAGTTCACCATATGTTGGCCAATATCAATGATATTAAAGTAGAATGTGTTTCCCCTAAATCATTCCAATCCCTAACTATTGCTTCTCTATTTTCTTTTCCCATACACACTCATGCTCCCATCACCCAATCCACCAACTCCCCCTCACTTCTAGTGATCACCACCCACCTCAAGAAAGACCCATCGACGCATAGTTCATCAAGCTTCCTTACCCACCTCATGAAAAAGAACTTCTCAACAAAAGAGAGACATTCCAACCTTCACCATCTATTTCCATCTCTCTCCATTGTGCTCCCCACTCACTCTATCTTCAAAGCCATACTCTCTCTCATCACAATATTACTCCATCATTTGGGTAAGTCCTCATTCTCCCACATATATTTTACTTCCATTTCATGATATATTTTACTGTTTAGTTAATAATTGTCATTTGGCAGATACTAGTGCTATTATTACTCACCTTTTTCAGGTTCTATAAATTCAGCTCATCATTGTACTCTTGAAGACATCCATATTTGAGAAAAAAAAATGGAAGCAAATTCAAGAAGATGAATTGTAAACATCTGTGTGTTTTGCGGTACTAGTGTTGGTTCTAAGTCAGAGTTCGTTGAGGCAGCACATGAATTGGGTAGAGTCATAGCTGAGAAGAATATGCACTTAGTATATGGCGGTGAAAATCTTGGACTAATGAGGTACGTTTCAATGGCCGTACAGGAAGGAGGTAGTCAAGTTCTGGGAATTATCCCAAAACCTTTGGTAAAGGCGAATCTTATAGGACCATCAAACAAATATGAATGTATTGTGCCAGGTATGTCTGAACGACTTGTGGAAATGATTAACCGTTCTGATGCTTTTATTGCTTTGCCAGGTGGCTTGGGCACGATAGTGGAAATCTTTACAGTGCTATCTTGGGCGAACTTGAACATACACCAGAAACCGATTGGACTATTTAATGCTGATGGATTTTATGACTTTCTTTGTGTGCTTGATGATTCTCGGAGAAATGGGTTCGTGTCAAAGCCTGTAAAAGATATCCCCTTCACTGCCAGAACATCCCATGATTTAATTGACCAACTCTTAGCCTTTGAACCATAAATTGACCATATCCTTTCCAAGATAAACTGGCCTGATAATGATCGTGGTAAGAAGCGTCGGATAAATCTTGATCTTAACCTTTAATTTTATTTTTAGATGTAGAATTCAAGCTAACCAGATACTGTCTTCTAAACTATTCTTCTATTTTTTAGACATTGGGGACAATGTCTCAATTAGGTTTGGGGGAGGGGAACAGTTGATTAGTATTTTATTTTTTTCGTTATGTTATTGCTTGGTTTTTAATCAAAAATTTTAAAATTAAAAAAAATATTTTGTTTTTGTGTTTTTAATTTGACTAATCAGGTGAAATTGGTGTGAAATAGCTGTGTAAGGAATTTCCACTCCTGAGACGTATCTCAACCTATTTCGTATTAAGTTAATTTTTGTTTATTTCCTTTTGAATCTTTTAATTGATGAATTCTCCATAATATTGACTAAATTGGATTTTCATATGTTCAATTGACATGTATTATCAACATGCATGGTAACATAAGACCATGAGTTGTAATTGAAAAGTTTGTAATATTCAGTGCTCTAGTTTAATTGGAGGAAGCATCTAAAAAAGTGATGGAAAAAAACCATATGAGATCCGAGTAATTAAGTCTGTATGGGTGTTTTAACACCTAGTGTCCTAAAGCCAACTGGCTTGGGAGTCACTGGCCCAAAGCTCGCTACATGGATTGAAGATGTTGTAAATAAATAAATTAATAATAAAAAAATATATTGCTAAAAAAGGTGTGAATTCTGCTATAATTTTAGGAAAAAAAATATTACTCTCTTTTCAACTACACTTATGAATATTGTGGGCACAATGAGCTAATTAATACCTTGTTGGTTGTGTATATGGAGAATGATAAAAATAATCGGAGAATTTACTTATTTGGTAATTTAGAAAGAAAGAAAACAAACATTAACTTGGATAAGAAGTTTCACTTGTTTAGTCACTAACTTGTTTATCTTTTTTCTTTTGTGTGCATTTGATTGACGTTTGTGGGTATCGTCACAGTAAACCCTCACGAGACTACAACTCGTCCACGGGACACCTAGGGTTTTAAAGGCTTGTTGCATATGCAAAATGCAACTGTGATCCCCACGAAAGTGGCTTAGTTTAATTTTAATTGTTTATTGTATTTTATTTTATTATTTTGCTCGAGGACAAGCAAAATGTTAGGTTTGGGGGTCTGATGAGCGAAAAATATATCAATATTTATCGCCCGTTTTACTTAATATTTTGCATAGTTTCTCGAGTTTTATAAACGTTTTGATGTGTTTTAGTTTATTTTGTAGATAAAGTAAAATCGGGACTCAATGGAATCCATCAGGACAAAATATGAAACAAATAAGGGTAAAAACTGGACTTGACATTTTGAGTTTGGAGGTTGGAAACTTGAAATGGCGTTCTAACGAAGTACAATTTCAGAAATTTCAACTTTGTGCAATTTTCGTATTTTGGCCATAACTTTCTACTCCGATATCGGATTGAGGTGATTCAAGTTCCAGATTAAAGAAGACTCAAAGATCTATAACTTGGACGTTCATAATAATTTTGAATTCTGAAGTTGTCATGACCGAAATTAATAAAACATCAGGAAGTGTGTTTTGTGTAATTATTAAAGTCATTTTCAAAACAAAAATAAAATTAAAATAAAAAAAATGAAAATTGTTAAACTTGCACCAAATATACTTACAAGTTTGGTGGAGGCTTTGGTGTCATGTTTGGTGGAAGCCTTTAGATTTGCTTATAAATACCAAGCTAAACTTTGTAAATTTTTCATGCTTTCTTTGGGGGATTTCCCCATGAAAACCTAAAAGAAAGTGTCTTGCATGTTTATTTAAGTTTTCTTGTATTTTCTCTTTATTTATTTAATAAATTTTTGTGTGTTTTTAATTACATCATGAGTAGGTAATCTCTTTTTGCTGGAGTCTGGGGGAAACTTTTAATATAATAATTTAGATTTACTCATTAATTTAAATAAGTAAATTGAATTAATTATTTACCGCATATATGGCCGGTTTTATATAATTAGACTTAGTTTCTGCCTATATGGTCGGTTTCGGTGCTAACCTTGTTACCGCCTACATGGTCGATTTATATGATTTTGTTACCGCCTATATGGTCGGTTGGACTTTGGATAAATGACATTCACCGCCTATATGGTCGATTTTAAAATAATTAATTCAAGAAATGATTAATTGATAAGGGAGTAATCTATATTTGAAGTATTAAAAGTGAAACCCCTAGCTCCAACATTTTCTTTTATTGTTGAAATTTTCTTTACTTTTTAATTTTCCATTATGTTATTCTATTTAACTATGTATTTTGTAATTTTAGGTATGTTTTATAACTAAACATATTATCTATGGGTGTGATGAATTCCAATATCACCGGTCTATAAAATTGGTTATTTTATGTCTTGGGTAATATAAAAGTTTATTTATTGAGTCTTAAGCTTAATGCTTCTTATTAACTAGCCATTAATAAGATTGATTTGGTAAACTTAAAATGAACTTGAAAAAGGGATTTTAGGTTTAGCCTTACACTCAATAGCTCACGATCTCACATTGGGGCAAGAGACTCTTAGATAGATTTCCTTACAGGATAGGAATATACCTGTCGGGCGGGGGTAGCCATAATTGGAACTTAATCTTAATGAATTTAGATAACATGGTTAACATAGGAATATAATTAATTGCGTTACACTGGGTGTTTGCATCTTACCATCGGAAGAGACTTTTGCATATTTTTGTGTTCCAGGTTAATAAACCGATATATTGTACAAACATGAGATCACCACTTCATTTTTAAAAGATATTGGAATAATTCAATACCCTAGATAGTTTTATAATATTGATTTTTCCGTTAATTTACTTTCGCACTATTTTATTTACTTATTTTCGGATAAAAATCATCATCAAAACAACAATCAATCTATTAGGTACTTGTAAACATTTAACGTCATAAATTGATAGCTAAGGTATTAAGCCCTCATGGGATCGATAAATTTTATACTTCTTGAGCGATACATGCGCTTGCGTTACGTGTGTGATTTCACTGATCATCTGGCTATAATTATTTATGATATAAGATGCGGCTAAAGGAAAAAAAATAGAATGAGTTAATTTGGAAAAAAAAAACAAGGGATGAACCACCTATAACCTTTAAGTGTGAAGCTACCAATGGGCGAGTGTTAGAACCACCATGAGGAGAAATGCTACCTTAAAGGGTAGGCAAGGCATAAAGTAAGAAAATTTAAGTCATACCATATTGAGCACAGGTAAGAAGACATGACATTTTCTTTTAAATATCTAAGTTATTTTGACCCATTGATTCTAATTTTTGAGATAGAATCACCTAGTTGATTTACTTAGGATTCGAGCAATGATCGAACCGTTACACTATGAGTCTGACTTAGATGGTTTATTAAAGAATTTAGATTTGAGTTGAGCCGAGCACATTGAAGGTTTCTCTAACTTTGTTATTGGAAATTCTCTGAAGATAGTATTATATATAAATTACCAGGTCTATTTTGATTGTTTTAATTTGTTTTTATATTTTTTCATGATTGCATGAGTGTGTGAATGACGTTTGTGGGTTTCGTCGTTGTAAGCCCTTACGAGATTATAACTCGACCACTAGGGCTACTAAGGGTTTAAATGTTTGTTGTATACACTAAATGCAATCGTGATCACTAAGAAAATGGCTTAGTTAATTTACCTAGATTCATTTATTTTTATTTTATTTCTTTTGGTTTTACTCTATGACAAGCAAACTGTTAAGCTTGGGGGTGTGATGAGTGGTTAATATAACATATTTAACACCCCTAAATCTGATATTTTATTTGTCAATTCCAGCTGTTTGGGTATTTTATTGTGTTCTTGGTGTTTTGTAGGTCAAGATGCAATGAGATGAGCAAATGTGTTAATCGTCAAGTAAATGAGGTGTTTTTAGGTTTGGAGTGTGAAATAAGTCATATTGGCGCGCCAACAGAGCATATTGGCGTGCCAATTCCATCAGCTTCAAGACGTGAAATCTGTTTTATATTGGTGCCCATTGGACTAGTATTGGCATGCCAATAACTGCTGAATTCCAGATTTACATATTGGAGTATACTGGCGTGCCAATATATGTGTTTCGTATATCATGAAGAATTCATATTTCTCAAGAGGAAAGTTCCCCAACACTCCCTATATAAGTACTAGTCCGTCTCAAGCCCTAAATATCATACTTTTGAAGGCTCAAAGAGACTTTTGAGATACAAAAAGAACATCAAGCAAGCACAGCCCCGAGGTTCAGCATCAATGTGCTATAACTAAAACTTAAATTTAGGGTTGTGATGAAATCCAGTATTCTAATTTACGAAGATTGATATTTCTTATACTATATGTGATTTCTTGATTTATTTATTGAACTTTACGGTAATGCTTCTTATTGCTTGATCATCAATATGATTGATGTGTGAAACTTATTTGAAATTGAAAAATGAATTTTAGGTTTGGCCTTAGGTTCAATAACACACGATCTTATCTAAGGGATTTCCTTGCAGGATAAAAATATACATGTAGGGCTTGTGTAACCACAATGGGAACTTGATCTTAATGAATTTCGTTTAAGTTAATTAACATAGAAATATAGTTTATTAGTTTATTCGGAATATTTGCACATGACCATCGATAGGGACTTGTGTATATTTTCGTGTTCCAGGTTAATAAGTTAATTTATTACACAAGTATAGGATTATCAAGTTATCTTTCACATAATACTGGGTGGATTCGAAACCTTGGATGTTAAACTGTCATTGGTTGCAACTTGAATTTTTCAATATTCCTTTTTATTTCTTTTGTGTTAGTTTAATTAATTACCAAAAACCACAATTAAATTGCATTGAGATAATGTAGGTGAGTAATCTTAATAATTAGTAAAGAGGATAATAAATCCAAGTGGATACGATATTCGACTTCTCATCATTATATTATTTGAGCGATACATACGCTTGTGTGGGATAGTAAAATCGCGATCTTTAATATACTGGAAGTTGTTCAGTTTCAATGACATAGTATTGTGCATTTCATGTATTGTGGCTTTTCTTGTTTGGATATGTCATGGTTTATCATTAGCATAAAAAGAGCATCTAAGAAATCTTTTAGTATGTTAAATCGTATTCCAACTAATTACAAAAGTTCCATAATTTATGAAAATGTATTGTATTGTTTGTGTTTAGGTTGTTGGCATTATTGTAAGGGTTCATGATCTAACCTTGAGGTCACAGGTTCAAATCTATGGAGTGCCTTTCTTGTAAAAATTTGGGACAGCCGGGGGTTTACAGCTCCGTTTAAGTCCGAAAAGGGTGGTTTGACGGCGAAATTTCTAACGATTAAAAAAAAAGATAATTAATTAAGTCATGTGTAGTTTCTCTAAGTATATTTTATTTCTGTATTCAACATATGATGGCACATAATATATTATCGAGCGTTTGATTATTTTTTTTTTACTGCATTGTTCTATGTTCAAAAAAATGAAGAAGAAAAAAGCATATGATGTACTTGGTCCGACAAGCCTCGTGGGATTCAAAACTTTTAGCATAAACAGAATCTAAGAGTGGCAAGGCCGGGCCGGGCCCGGGCTTTGATAAGCCCGGCCCGAGTACGATAAGAAAAATAAAAGTCCGGGTTCGGGAAAAGCCTGTCTCGAAAGACGCTCAGACCGGGCTGGTCCTGCCCGACTTGGGCCAGGCTCGAGAACGGGTATTGTTCGGCATGTTTTTTTTTTAAAAAAAATTAAAAAACATATAAATACAAAATACATTCACATTATATGCAAACAATTCACAATAAATCTAAAGTTTCATCGATAAATTAACAATTTAAATGCTACAAACATAATATATATATATACATATATATATATATATATATATAGTAAACGTCCTCTTTATCTAGCTCTTCTACTGAAAAGACTAGTATTTCAAAGAATATAGTAAACTCTGAAGAATTTATAATTGAAGATTTTGATAAAGCCATTGACTGCTGGAAATTGCCAAAGATTTCTAAAGACATGATTTATAAAACCAAAAAGCTTGATTTTCTAAAAACAGATTATATCATAAAGACTGAAGAACGTGATATTACTCTTACAAAACCTTTTGAGACAATTAAATTATTTTCTGAACATGCTTTAAAACATTTAAGAGATAAAAAATTTAATTATGTACATGTTGGTTTAATCCAAGTTGGAATAAAGCCCCTCACTAAAGAAGGCTTAGATACCTCCATCTTAGCTGTTCTAAGAGATGGCAGATTCATCTCTTTTGACGATTCTTTA
Organism: Zanthoxylum bungeanum; assembly: GCA_019454045.1. Taxonomy (NCBI): domain Eukaryota; kingdom Viridiplantae; phylum Streptophyta; class Magnoliopsida; order Sapindales; family Rutaceae; genus Zanthoxylum; species Zanthoxylum bungeanum. The sequence continues at coordinate 60,141 of SKCR01041490.1, forward strand.
CTCAGTAGTATTGAATCAAGTCTCTGTAAAGGTCCTATTTCTTTTGACTGTTACCCAAACATTACAGTCTCCTTACAAGACAAAAATATCCTCAAAAGCATGATTCTTCAAATCAAAACCCATAATTACCATATGTTTGAAGGATCAATCCTTGTTGCCTTGATCTACAAGATCTCCTACAAAGCTATGCATTCTGCGTTTAATACGCAACATAAACTCCAGTCAAAAAGAGATGAAACTCTTCTCTTACAGACTGATCTTTCAAAATCAAACACTGTCATTCCTAGACCCATCCAATGGAAAGATATCAATCTTCCTGATGAATGGATTCTAGAAGGAGCCACTGAACCAGTGATTCCAAGACAACTTGAGCCAAATACAGAGTTACAAAATGTGACTCAGTATTCTGATGGAAAAGTCAGATTATCTTTCAGAAGAAATACTTCATCTAGGTCTGTGATTTAGAATTTGTTCTAGTATTCCCTCCTTAGAAAGAAAATTCTCTAAAATCCCGAACCTGTCATACAAAGATCAGCCTAGGTTTTCCACCTCGGATATCCCTAGTTCTTCTATACGTTCTGTTGATTATACTACTAGTATCCCTCACCCTATCTACACTAGTACTCAACATGAACAAAGTAAAGAGGAGAAGAACCCTTCTCCCCCAACTTCTCCAACATTTTCTGCTGTCACGGAGAATGTCATAAATGTCCTGCAAAAAGATTTCAATTTGGATAAAGCCTCCTTGCACAAAGATTTTTATTCTGATTCGAATAAAGAAAAAAGACTTTGGTTTTTTAAACACTTTCTAAACCAAAGAAAACAAATTCAAGAAATCTACTATGAATTTATAAACTTGCATAAAGTCCACATTACGTTTTTTGATTGGTTTGAAATGTATGCTTCTGAAAATGACATTTCTTACCCTTTTAAAGAATCAAATCCCATTACAATTAGAAAGAAAATTCCACAATGGAATCTTTCTGACAGTGATAGAACCATTGAATCTGAACACCTTCCCTTGAGAAATATAACTATAGATCATGGTGAACCTTCAGTTCAGATTAAAGCCTCACCTTTAAAGATTCATAGACCCAATGACACTGATAAAGACTTAGATAGTATTATCCAACAGAATAATTTCTGTAATACTAATCTAAATACAATTGGAAAACAGTTGACTAGGATAGAAGGTCAAATCCAACAGTCTACGATTACTGTTTCTTCCTTAAAAACTGTAGTAAAGCCTAATGAGGACAAGAAACTTAAAAAGCCTATTTTTGAACCATTCCAGGTTTCTAAAGATAGTCATAAGCTTGTCCATGAGTCAAAATCTGATTTTGTTAGAGCTATTAAAGAACAATTGGATAGGATAGAAACATCATCTTCCTCTTCGAAAAAGAAAATTGAAATTGCCCTAGATACTCCCCAATCTAGTAGTAGAATATGAGTTCTAGATTTAGATAACTCTTCTATAGCTTCCTCAGACATAGAAGCCTTTCAAGAAAATTCCAAACCTGTCTCTAAAGTCAATAAAGTTCAATGGGAATTAGCACTTCCTGCTACTTCTCCTCCTGATCTAGCCGTTGATAATAGGCCTAGTGCAATAAGCCAGTCCCGGTTTAATGCATCTTCTGTCTATGAATGGAATATAGATGGAATGTCTGAATATAATATTCTTAGCCTATTACAACAAATGACCATGGCAGCAAATGCCTACAAAACCAAACAGGAACCTCTGATAAAGCTATTGCAGAGATTCTTGTTGCTGGTTTTACCGGTCAACTTAAAGGATGGTGGGATCATCTTCTCACCAAACAACAACAGTTAGATGTCTTGAATGCTATTCAAACAGATGAAGACAATGTTCCCATTCTGGATGAATATAACAGTCCTATTCAAGATGCTGTTGCAACTTTAATTTTGACCATTTCCCTCCATTTCATAGGTGACCCCTCTCACCTACGTGATAAAAATGCTGAGTTATTACATAACTTAAGATGTAGAAAGCTTAGTGATTTCCAAAGTTATAAAACCACCTTCTTTACACGACTCTTTCTAAGAGATGATGCTAATAATATAACTTGGAAAGAAAAATTACTTGCTGGTTTACCTACCCTTCTAGGTGAAAAGGTTAGGAATTCCATTAAAGCCCTCCATGACAACCATATCCCTTATGATAGACTTACCTATGGTGAGTTGGTTAGCTTTATCAATAAGGAAGGTTTAAAGATTTGCCAGGACTTGAAATTACAGAAACGCCTAAAATGGGAACTTAGGAAATCTAAGCAAGAACTAGTAGTTTTTGTAAACAGTTCAACTATGATCCTTTTAAAGCTAGTACCTCCAAAGATTGTGAAGGAAAATGTTCTTCAAAACCTTATAAAAGGAATTACAGTTCTAAAAGGTTTAAAAAATCTTTTCCTAGTCCTAAAGAAAATTTCTATAAAAAGCCTTCAAAGCCTTATAAGAAATCCAATAGAAAACCTCACACTTCTAAACCTAAAGCCCCTTTCAATTATAAGGAAGCTACTTGTTATAAATGTGGAAAGAAAGGACATACTGTAAAATATTGTAGAATGAACTAAAAACTTCATGAGCTAGATCTCAGTGACGAAATTCTTTCCAAAATAACAAATCTGCTTATTGAGTCTTCTGAGTCTGAATCTTCCGTAACAGGGAATTCTGAACCTTTACAAGTGGATGATTAGTTGACTCAGATACTTCTAGTCAAAGCAATAGTGATTCTGACACGAATTCTTACTTAAAGAATAAGAAACTTAATGTTTTGACTAAAGAACAAGAAACTTTTCTTGAAATTGTAAAACACATTTCAAATCCTGATTGCAAAAGGAATATCTTGACAAACTCCTAAAGACTTTTGACAAAGGAGAATCTTCTAAAACTCTGTTTTAAAACAGAATACTTATGATCTTACACAGATCCTAAGTAAAAAGAAAAATAAAAAAGATACACCCAGTTTTCAAGACCTTCAAAAAGAAATTCAAGAAATAAAATTTGAAATAAAAGATTTAAAAGAAAAACAGAAAAATGATTCTGAAACCATCCAACTTCTTCTTAAAAGTCAGTTGGAAGGAAACTCAGAAAAGATCCAGATTCTGAAAATGATGAGACTGGGATCCAAATCTTGATTGTATCGAACCTCTTCCAAATGATTTTCTTTTTGTTCTAAAACAAGTGACAACAAGAAAATATTTAATTTGGATTACTTTAATCCTCTCATCAGATTTCCAAATTGACACAGTTGCCTTGTTTGACACATGTGCTGATTTAAATTGTATAAAAGAAATTATTATTCCAAATAGGTTTCATAAAAAAACACATGAAAGACTTTCTGCCGCAAATAATTCAAAACTAAAAATTTCTTCCAAAGTTGATGCTTCAATTCCAAATGATGGTTTTGAATTTAGGACTTCCTTTCTTTTAACAAATGATATACATCATGCTGTTATCCTTGGAACTCCTTTCATAAAAAATTAAAGTTTTCTTTTATTGAGAAACCTAAAACAAGAAATTTGAATATTGTAAAAGCTTGTTCTGTTTACCAGAACCATGTTAGTGTTTTATTAAAGAAAAAACAAAATGACTTACTTTATTTAAAAAAGGATTTAAATATTGGAAGACTTGAAAAACAACTACAAACTGATTTCATAAAACAAAAGATTAATGATTTCAAAATATTAATTGAGAAAGAAATCTGTGCTGATCTACCTTCTGCTTTTTGGAATAGAAAGCAACATTTGATAGATCTTCCTTATGAGTCCTCTTTTGATGAAAAACAAATTCCTACAAAAGCTAGACATATTCAAATGAATATGGACTTAGAAAAACACTGTAGGAATGAGATCAAAGATTTAGAGTCTAAAGGACTAATTGTTAAGTCTAGGTCTCCTTGGTCGTGCGCTGCTTTCTATGTGAATAAAAATTCTGAAATAGAAAGAGGTACACCAAGACTTGTGATCAATTACAAACCTTTAAACAAAGCCCTAAAATGGATTAGGTATCCCATACCTAACAAAAAAGATTTGCTTCAAAAACTTCACTCTGCTTTCATATTTTCAAAATTTGATATGAAGTCAGGTTTTTGGCAAATTCAAATTCATCCTAAAGACCGTTATAAAACTGCTTTTACTGTTCCATTTGGACAATTTGAATGGACGGTTATGCCGTTTGGTTTAAAGAATGCACCTTCTGAGTTTCAAAGGATTATGAATGACATTTATAACCCTTACTCCGAATTTTGCATAGTTTATATTGATGATGTATTAATCTTCTCAAAAGACATTGATCAACATTTCAAACATTTAAAGACTTTTTATTTTGCCACTAGGAAAGCTGGCCTAGCCGTTTCTAGTACAAAGATTTCTTTGTTTCAGACTAAAATTAGATTCCTAGGACATTACATTTCCAAAGGAACAATTACACCCATTGAAAGATCCTTAGCTTTTACTGATAAATTTCCTGATAAAATCCTTGATAAAACCCAACTCCAAAGATTTCTAGGAAGTTTAAATTATGTTCTAGACTTTAGTCCTAATATCAATAGGATTGCAAAACCCTTACATGATAGGTTAAAGAAAGTTCTTGTCCCCTGGACTAATGAACACACTAAAGCTATTAGATTAATAAAGAATACCGTTAAAGAAATCGCCTGTTTGTATTTAGCTAACCCTAGTTTACCAAAAGTTGTTGAAACTGATGCGTCTGACTTAGGGTATGGTGGTATTCTAAAACAAGTTGAGAATGGTAAAGAACAAATAGTCCAATATGTTTCTGCCCATTGGAATGATTGTCAGAAAAATTATTCTACTATTAAAAAGGAATTTTATCCATTATTTTATGCATATCCAAATTCCAAAGTGACTTGCTAAATCAAAAATTTCTACTAAGAATTGATTGTAAAGCTGCAAAACATGTTTTAGAAAAAGATGTTCAAAACATTGCATCTAAACAGATTTTTGCACGTTGGCAAGCAATTTTGAGTGTTTTTTATTTTGAAATTGAATTTATTAAAGGAGATAAAAATTCTGTTCCAGATTTTCTAACCAGAGAATTTCTCCAAAACAGATAATGCCGCCCAAGAAAAAAGACACTGGCAAAGCCAAGCTTATTGAGCCCTCTGTCCAAAGCCCTTACAAAGAATCCCAATCTCCTCCACCCATTCCAAAGCTAGCCTCAGGCATTCCTATAAAATCTTGGGTTGACACAATCCAAGAAGCAGAAGAATCTTCATCTAAAGCAATTACTTCTCAAGTTCAGGTAAATGAATGGATTGAATCCATTTCCAAATCTCCTGAACTCCT
>SKCR01041491.1:0-72705 GCA_019454045.1 Zanthoxylum bungeanum
CCAACATTCCCACTTGATCTAGTGCCATTCACGATGGTATCTAATACCTATAGACTCCATGTGTTTCTCAAAACAACTTGGGAGTTAAGGCTTTAGTCAATGGGTCCGCTACATTTACTTCAGTTTGTACTTTACAAACTAAATGTCACATCTAGCCAAAATTTCTCTAATTATGTGATACTTTCGTTCCACATGCTTAGATTTCTGATGAGCGCGATGTTCCTTGGCTTGAGCTATCGCACCATTGTTGTCATAGTATAATGGAATAGGATCTACTATAGATGAGACTACTCCAAGCTCCGCAACAAACTTTTTGATACATAGAGCTTCCTTTGCGGCTTCTGAAGCAGCAATGTATTCTGCCTCAGTGGTGGAATCAGCAGTCGAACCCTGCTTGGTGCTCTTCCAACTAATGGCACCGCCATTGAGAGAAAACACAAACCCAGATGTAGACTTTCTATCATCTGAATCAGATTGAAAATCTGAATCCGTGTAACCTCTCAACTGTAAGTCATTTTCTCTCCATAAATGAGAAACTTATCCTTTGTACCCTTAAGGTATTTCAGGATTTGTTTCAAAGCCATCCAATGGTCCTAACCCGGATCAGACTGATAACGACTTGTAACACTTACAATCATGCTGATATCAGGTCTAGTACATAACGTGGCATATATTATGCTACCACATTGGAAGCATAAGGCTGGCTAATATTTTAGCCTTTTCATCATCATCTATCTTAGGACACATTTTCTTAGACAGATGAATACCATGTTTGAAAGGCACATTGACTGTCTTACAGTCAACAAAGTTGTACATTTCTAAGATCAAATCAATGTACTTGGACTCAGAGAGTCCTATCATCCTCCTCGCTCTATATCTCTATAAGCTTTATACCTAGTATATAAGAGGCCTCTCCCATATTCTTCATGGAGAAATTCTTACTGAGATAGGCTTTGACAGATTGTAAAATACCTATATCATTTCCGATAATAAGTATATCATCAACATAAAGCACTAAGAAGACTACCATGCTCCACTTACCTTTTATAGACACATGATTCCTCTTCGTTTTTAATGAAACCAGACGATCTGATCACATCATCAAAACGAAGATTCCAACTACGGGAATCTTATTTAAGTCCATAAATAGACCTTTTAAGCTTACATACCAGATTGGGATCTTTGGGAATGTGAATCCCTCGGGTTGTTCCATATGGATATCTTCCTCAAGATTTCCATTCAGAAAAACGTTTTCACATCCATCTGCCAAATTTCATAATCATATTGTGCAGCAATAGCTAATAAAATCCTGATTGACTTAAGCATGGCTACAGGAGAAAAGGTTTCCTCATAATCAATACCTGATTTCTGAGTATATCCTTTTGCTACTAGTCGGGCCTTAAAGGTTTCAACCTTTCCATCGGCCCCCTGCTTCCTCTTGTAAATCCATTTACAATCGATAGGAATAATTTCATCGGGAAGCGGAACCAAGTCCCAGACTTGATTATCATGCATTGAGGCAATCTCAGATTTCATAGCTTTCACCATTACTCTCTCTTCTCGCATCGATGTCTAACATGGCCTCTCTGTAGGTTAAATGATCGTTTTCTTCGATTAGAAAACATAGAGGGCATCGTCAGATGTCGTCCTGTACCTGACAGGGGGTCTCGATATCATTTATGACCTATGAGGTGGTTGTGTCAAAGGTATCTCATCTTCCTGAACTTCTGGTTCTATCGCCGATTCAATGTTACTTTGATTGACTTCATCAAGATCAATCATTCTATGATCTGCACTTTCTAAACAAAAATTGTGTTTCTAAGAAAGTTACATTTCGAGCAACGAACACATTTCGGTTCTCGGGATCATAGAACTGATATCCCATGGAATTTTTAGGATATCCAATGAATCGATACTTGTACCCTCTAGGTGTAAGTTTATCCCGCTGTGCAACTCTTACAAAGGCATGACAACTCCAAATCTTAACATACTTAAGACTCAGTTTCCTTCCAGTCCATAACTCATACGGAGTAGTCGGAACGGTTTTTTTATGGAACTTTGTTTAGAAGATGAGCGGCAGTTTCTAGAGCATCGCCCCACAAGTATATTGGTAGATCAGTAAAACTCATCATCGATCGAATCATATCTAATAAAGTTTGATTCCTCCTTTCCGAAATACCATTGTGTTGAGGAGTGTCTGAAGGAGCATACTAAGCGAGAATCCCATTCTCTTTTAAATAACTCACAAACTCACTGCTCATGTACTCACCGCCCCGATCTGATCGAAGGCATTTCAAGAGTTTCCCGATTTGTTTCTCTACTTCAAATCGGTATTCTTTGAACTTTTCAAAAGTTTCCGATTTGTGTTTCATAAGAAACACATAACCATATCGTGAAAAATCATCGATAAAAGTTACAAAGTATTGAAACCCACCTATGGTAGCATGATTTATAGGACCACATACATCGGAATGCACAAGTTCCAATAAATCATTAGCACGGTATCCAACACCACTAAATGAGGATTTAGTCATTTTACCTTGAATACAATATTCACAAACTGGTAAATGTTCTATGGTTAGATCCGATATCACACCATCCTTAACTAGTTTGGTTAGGCATTTTTATGCCTATATGACCTAATCTCATATGCCAAAGTTCTGTGTTATTTATTTCATCCGATCTTTTCCTTTTAAATTTCTCTATATTAAAGACATCACGATTTTTGGAAGAATGTAATAACTATCAACCATGGGACATGAAACAAGCAAAACATTCATATTATCATATAAATCCAAAAGATCATCTTTAATATTTACATGAAATCCTTCACTGTCAAGTACAGGAAGTGAGATGATTTGTTGTATCATAGTCGGCCAAAATAACAGTTATTAAGTTTAATATTACATTCATCAGAGAGTTTCAAAAACAAAATTCATACTGCTTCAACTTGTAGAGAATCTCCATTCCATACTCGTAGCTGGATCTCTCCCGCCTTCAATCTTCTAGTTTCCCTCAGATCCTGCAACGAATTGCAAATGTGAGAGGGACAAGCGCTGTCTAACACCCAAGTCGAACTAGAATAAAAAGCAAGTGTAAGTCAATAATAAAACAATACTAGGGAAAAACAATACACAGAGTAGCTTTCTTCAAAATTTTCGGACAGTTGTTCATTTCCAGTGTCCAAGCATGTCGCAATAGAAACATTTTCCTTTTGCAACGTCTGTCTTCACATTTGGCTTAGAACCCCCGCGGAAGCAACCTTTGGACTTTACCTTTACCTTTGACTATTTTTTTTTATGTTTCTTCCCAGCCGGCTTTTGAGAAGCCTGAGAAGGTCCAGAAGAAGAAGCAGCAGTGACCATGAAAGCAGAACTATTCTTATTCATGTCATCTTGAGCCGTCAACAACATATTGTGCAACTCAGAATAGGTGGGAGCATCTTATGCATGTTAAAGTTAATGATAAAGTCCTTGAAAGACTTGGGAAGAGATGCGAGAATCACACTATCTCGAGGCGGTTGTCAATAGGAATATCCATCCTTTCGAGCTCTTCGATACAATCTATTAGCTTCATCACATGTGGGCTAACAGGTTTTCCCTCCGAGAGGAAAGTATGAAAAAGCTCGACAGCCACCATCTGCATCTCTACTTGTGGTCGATCACTGAATAGTTCCTTCATATGCATCAAGATGGATCCAGAATCAGGCATCGGCATATACTTCCTCTGTAGTTCCGGCACCATAGATCCTAAGATGTATGACCAGACTTTTCGATCATCATTCTTCCATCTCTTGAACGTCTCACGTTACTCATCTAAAGAATCATCAGAAACCCTTGCGGGCATTGGGCGATCTAGAACATATTCAAGTTGCTCCGCTTGACAGAGAATTCGGAGATTCATGAGCCAAACATTACAATTAACAGCACTCTGGAGCCTATGCATATCAAGTATACGCAAAAGCGGTTTTGAAACAGACATTCTGTATACACAAGGAAAAAAATAAAGCGAAAATTAATATTTAAATATCATGATAAAACACTAAATATAATATGGATTTACTTTTTCTATAAGAGCCCTCGCATTGTCTTACATATTCTTTATAATCTCTACAAACAAGAATACGGAAATTTAACTCTTAAATCTCACAATGCAAAGTAGATCATTCTTGACATTTACGCAAATCTCACACTTTAGCAATATTGACCTTTGTAAATTCGAGAAGGTAGACAACTATTGTCAATTGCATCTCATACAACTCTTACATTCGGTCCTAAATTGAATCTCATCCTCACGCTTTAGCAATATTGGATAGTTCAATTTTTAGATCAACTTGTCTATCGTCAAAAGTAGGATACTAATATTACCTCACGCTTTAGCAATATTGGATAATACTTTCTCTTAAATTTGACTCATCTCATGCTTAACCGGATTAGAACAAAATATTACAACCAATCCCTCACACTTTAGCAATATTGGGAATAATAATAATGGTTTAACTAAGACCGTATAGACAAGCCGGACCATGTCATATTTTCACACAAAATTAATGACACTTAGATCTAGTGTAGAGATTTCAACAAGCTCAAATGCATACAAATATTTAAATTTATGCATGTACAATAAAATGCCTAAACATGTAATCTACTATTAAATGTATGCATGGGCATTTTATACAATTAAGAAAAATTGTAAGGAACATGAATAATTAAAGCATGTATCGCTCTGATACCACTTGTTGAGTGAGGAGCGCATAAGCCGTGCGCAGCGGAACCCGCCCGAGATCAAATCCTGAGCGAATAAAAACATTTTTTTTTCGGCAGTAGCTAAAAACAGTGACTAAAATTTCTTACTACAAACTAAATTATTCCAACACATGAAAATAAGTTTTCCATAAGCTCAAAAAAAAAATTTAAACACTTTAATCAATTTATCAACTCTTGACAAATTAATTCAAAGCATTAAATTAATTTTCCAACACTTGAAAAAATTAATCCAAGCATTAAATTAATTTTCCAACACTTGAAAAATTAATCAAAGCATACAAAATTATTTTTCAACACTTGAAAATTAATCCAAACATACAAAATTAATATATCAACTATATACCAATTTTTCATACACTTGAATGCTTCAAGAACCTCACATACATGCTTCTAATTATTCAACACTTCGACAACAATCTTTCTCAACATAAATCATCAACAAATTAACAAATAAATTTACAAATTAAATTTACCAACTATTGCTTTCAAGCCTTGCCAATTGTTGAAGTTTTGTGTCCAAAATTCCCAAATCCTCCAAGTTTTGAACTTCCTTCTTTCTCCACCAAATTGAGCTCCTCCAAGAACAAATCTTGGTGATCAAAAGGTGGTTTGATCACTCAAGAATGACAACCAATTTTTCCCCAAAATTCAACTCTTGAACCCTAGGAAAAATAAAGCTTCAAGAACACAAATTGACCCTAAACTCTTAAGGATTAATTCCATGGACTTGATTATTTGTTTGGGTAATTTTTGTGAGAATTTTTTGCTTGATTTTGAGAGCAAAACAAAACAAAAACCATAAGCTTTTCTTTGTTCCAGGTTCGGCAGAGGCTAAGGCAATGAACAACAACCCATTTTGTTTTCTTTGTTCAGCTAGCTTAAAAAAAATTGAGCAATCCCTTTTTGTTTTTGTTTTATTAAAATCAATATTAAGAAAAACAAAATGAAACCAATCCATTAAACCATGGTTTAAGGGAATCTTTTACCTACACCACATATTCAAAAAAATTAACTTAACCAAACTTAAATATTAATCTCACCAACTTTGTAACTTAGTTACAATTAAAAGCTTTAGTTACATTAACCAAAATTATTCAATTGCTTTTAACTTAGTTACCTTTAATTAATTAATATCTTTATTTGTATAAACTAAGTAATTAATTTTGTATATTAATTTAACAATTAAATTAATATACTAATTAATTACTAATTTAATGTAATCAAATTTATATTATTATACAATAAACTTATATCACGCTATCAAATTATATTTATTATACAATAAACTTATATCAACGCTTGATATAAATTAATTAATTCAATTCATCTAATGAATTATCGGATCAAATAATTTAATCTTTAACACCCAAAAAAAATACTTGTCAACATTTGACGAAAAATCGCCCTAATGCTCAACGAGTAAACTTAATATAATGGAACTCTCTAGGTTCACGTTCGGTTGTTACTTATATATATATACATATATATCTCATATATTCGTACATATATTCATGAAGGCCTGCCCACCTACAAATCATGACTAAAAACAACACGACACGTCGAACCATACAAGTCGAGGTTTAACGTTAATGTATAATCCCCTCGTTATTACCGTCTCCAATTGAGTAAGGTTATAGATTTACTGTCAAAACCTTATCTACTCAATATAAAATAAATTTTCATAATTATATTCCATTAATAAATAATATATGCAAAACTCTTTTGAATATTATTTATAATGTTAAAGAAACAATTTCTTCAACGAACTTTTGGCCAAAAGATTTCCGGAATATACTCTGAAAAATTTCTGGAAACATAATCCAACCATATGGACTGACGAATCCTCATATTAACACACACCGATCTTCGTGAGCATCGGTCTATACCTAACAGTCATCCAGAGGTCAGACCATAAAAGGTCTCTGACATGCATGGTATCAGGCACAAAGGATCACTCACAAGACCACCGTGGTGTCTCAAGTCAAAGGACCACAATAACTACTCAACTCGAAAAGACAACTATTGACAGTTTTATGGAATATCTATTAGTCATCTTTTATGAGTTTGTTCGATATTCATTCCACTAATGAATATCTGCATTTCTATACGAACTTCCGCTAAGCTCACAGTCTGTTGAGACAAACCATATGTCCATTAAATATATAGACAATGCACTAGTCTTACTAATAGAATGACCGACCCATGTCAATAAATCTGACCAGGAATATTTATATTCGAGAGAATGTATGATATTTCTCAACACCATTTGCAACTCTTGCAACTATATCACCATATGTTGTAACTCTCGGGTCTTTACTAATTTCATATAAGGTTCCGAGTAAAACTTGAAATCTCTAACCCTTAGAGTAATCTAACACTTAGATTTACAATATATAAATAAAAGTAAGAAATTACCATACAAATAAATAAATAATCATGATAAAAAAAATATTACATTGTATAAATAATAAATATTCAAACAAAAAGTGAATTGTGCTCGATCACCATTTCCAACAGCTGGGCATACGTTAAACGTTTGGATGGTGCCAAACTAGAACCCAAATCGGATAAGTGCCTATTTGTAATTGGTTATCCTAGGGAAACCAAAGGATATTATTTCCACAACCCATAAGAGAATAAAATATTTGTTGCTCTCCATGCGGTTTTCCTTAGAGGAATTCCTAAATGCAGTGGTAAGTGGGAGGAAAGTAGAACTCGATGAAAATCATAGTGATACTGTTCCTGGCACCGATCCCCTCAAGAACCGCGTAGGTCGGAGAGAGTCAGAAAATAACCTAAGAGGTATGGGTTTCTGATCTCACCTCATGTAGACATTAATCTTATTGAGGATAATGAACCGGCTACGTATGAGGAAGTGATACAAGGTATCGATTCTGCTTTATGGCAAGATGCCATGCAGTCCGAAATGGATTCCATGTATACAACCAAGTTTGGACATTGGTTGATGTACCCGAAGGCATTGTGCCTATTGGTAGCAAATGGGTCTTCATGGTGAAGACATACATGAATGACAACATACAAATGTACAAAGCTAGGCTTTTAGCGAAAGGGTATCGTCATCAACATGGTGTCGATTATGACGAAACCTTTTACCCGTTGCCATGATTAAAATCCATTCGGAAAATGCTTGCTAATGCTGCATATTTTGATTACGAAATATGGCAGATGGACGTCAAAACTGCTTTCCTTAATGGAAACATTTTGGAGGTTGTTCATATACAACACCCTGACGGTTTTGTCGTGCCAAAACATGCAAACAAGGTTTACAAGTTAAATCGATCCATTTATGGATTGAAGCAAGCATCGTGTTCTTGGAAACAACGTTTTGATGAGATCATAATGGTTTATGGTTTCATTCAAAACGATGATGATTCTTGTCTATATAAGAAGGTTAGTGGGAGAGCACTGACATTGATTGTCATATACGTTGATGATGTATTGCTTCTTAGTAATGACATTCCCATACTAAAATCGGTGAAAGCTTGGCTTTCATTAAAATTCTCCATGAAATTCTTGGGAGAGGTAACCTTTATTCTAGGAATAAGGATCTACTGGGATAGATCTAAAAGTTGTTGGCACTCTCCGAGAACTCGTACATTGATAAACATGTACGCGACCTGGTGTCTCATATGCTATGAGCATGTGGAGTCACTATCATGCTGATCCAGGTGATGGTCACTGGATTGATGTTAAGAACATCCTTTAGTATGTTAGACGAACTAAGGATGCTTTCTTAATTTATGGAGATGGAGAACATGAGGTGATTGGGATCACCGATGCAAGTTTCCAAACCGATAAATACGACTGTGAGTCGCAATAAGGGTATATATTTTGTTTGAAAAATGGAACATTGAGCTGGAAATCTTCCAAGCAAGATATTGTTTCCGATTCAACAACAAAAGCGGAATACATTGATGCGACTAAGGCAGCAAAAGAAGCATTTTGGATCAATAAAATTCCTAATTAGATTAGGAGTAGTTCTGTTAGCAGCTGAGCTGGGCTATAGCACAAGCTAAGGAATTACGGTCTCATTAATGATCCAACTATGTACTTCGATGGTTTCATCTGATTCGTGAGATCTTACATCGTGGCGATGTCAAGATCGAGAGATCATTTCATATGATAACCTTGCAAATCTGCTGACGAAAACTATTTCTCAGCAAAAGTTTTAGCGACCCGTACATAGTTCATGTGTTGGACACTTGAGTGATTGGCTATAGGCCAAGTGGGAGATTGTTGGACAATTATGACCCATAGCATCACTATTTGTAAAAGACATGGTGTTTTTGTACAAATTAACTATGTGACAAAGGAAATTCTCTTTTATCATTTTGTAATTGGATTACTTGGATATATAAATGATAAAAGTCCATATGATTAGTACCGGATTAATAAGATATGAGACAATATTAATCCATGAAAGGTTTAATCATTAAATATCCATAGTCATAGTATTATCGAGACTAGACATCGATAATGCGGAATAAGCTAGTATTACACTTGTGAGCGTTATGGAAGCTTAACGACATAGTTCTCATATATTTAAGTATTTGATACTTATGCAAGTGTGATATGAGGTTCTATTAGCCGTTGGACCAGGAACAGCTTCGCTCTGGATATACCCCTCGGAATCCCATTGGTAGTATGACTATATGTCTATGGGAATCCAAATCAGGGTAGGTGTATATGGTCTTAACCTGAGACTTGCATCGGTAATACTTGCGACAATCAGTAAATTTTGGTTTTGATCGTCCGAAGCTTTAACAAGTTCTGTGTACGCCTCTTCTGGGTATACTGAGAATCGTAGTGTATTGGATGTGATGTCAAGATGGAAGTATCACTTCAGTCATATGGAGATGATGATCACGCATGGATAGAGAACTAGTACTCTTAAATATTACAGCTATCGGGATAGTATGACTAGGTCATGATTATCCGATTACAGAGACTAGTTGTTAGTTATCCGATATATGCTTCGTACGGGGCAGACACAATTCCATTCCTAGGCCTAGCATGTGACATCCGATATTGGATCGTATTATGCAATATAATGTATACTATGCCTGATACAGATTATATATTCCTCTTTGAATATTTCTGGAGAATTGGGTAGGCACTGTGCTTTGCTAGAAGTCAACCATGTCTTGTAAATCAGCGAGAACGTGGTACCGGGTACGCACGTGTCGGATAGTCCGACAACCGTATTTACTGCCAACATATCCAGAGATCTCTTGGGTCGCTTCCCAAAGATTCACCGATGACCTTTGACTCGAACAGAATTAATCTGGGATTAATTATGAAAGAGAAAATTAATCTGTTATTAATTACGGCAAGAATTAATCTAGGATTAATTAACAGAGAGAAAAATTGATCTGGGATTAATTGCGTCATGAATTAATCTAGGATTAATTCGTGAAGAAGAGATAACGCGATTAATTTGGAATTAATCGGTAAAATAAATTTTATAGATAAATTGGATTTTTCTATTTAATTTATTTATTTGAGCCAAAATAATATATTTGATATATTATTTTGAAATTGGATTTCAATACGGAATTAAAATTGGATTTTAATTCAAGCGAACGAATTAATTTGGAATTAAAGCCACTTTCGTAATAATTTTGCGAGGCATAATTATTTAATTAAATTGGATTTAATTATTTAGCGACGGAAAATTTGTTTAGTCAGATTAAACGAACCCGGGCCCAAAGTGTGTTGTGTAAGCCAACACAAATTTGGAATTTGAAAGTGGTGGGACCCACTTTACTTACATCACTTGTCACTATTCATGATGGGAGTAGTTGGCTAATTAATGTTAGACTTTAAAACACAACACACACCAAGTTTGACTTAACTATTCACTCATCTCTCTCAATTTCCCTCTCTTGGCCGAACACCCCACTTCTTGTTCTTGAAATTTTGTTGCAAAATTTCATCCAAGCTAGCACTTAAGGAGTCAAAGAAAGGTGATAGGGAAACTCACCCTTGAGTTTGGAATTCACTTTAAAAGCTTGGAGCTTCTACATCCATGGAATTTTGAAATCCTAAAACCGATCAATGTAAGTTATTCCGCAAACTTTCTTGATTAATTCACACTAGAATCATGTTTAGGATCATTGGGAAAGTCTTAGAGACACTAACATGATCCACTTCTATTACTACTATTTTAGATATCTCCCTTAATATAATATATTAACTTGTGTGATATTACCAACCAGCCATATAGGCGGTAACCTGATTAAGTCAAATTAATAATTAATTACCAACCGACCAACCAGGCGGTATCCTTGCTTAGTCAGGTTAAAACCAATTTAATATCAATTACCAACCTGCCAATATATCGGTATACTAATTAAGTCAAGTTTTAAATAGTTATTATATTATAATTAAGGGAGATTAATCTAAATAGAAATAATAAAAGCTTTACCTTTCACCATAGCAGGGGGAAGTTACCTCCTCATTGATGAATAGTAGAAACTGAAAAAAGTAAAGAAAGTAAATTACTATTACAAAAAATAAATAAAATTAATTACATAACTGAAATTAAACAAACTAGATACAAACTCCTTAGTATTCTCAAGGAATTACAGAGAGGAAGGTACATCTGAAACTGAAATTTTGAGCTGAATTTATAGGCGTCGACAGGCTTAACGCATTGTGACGCGTCACCCTCTGCTAGTCGCGACGCGTCGTGATTTACGGCGTGGCTTGTAGAGGCGACGGCATGTGGCACTTGGATTCGTGATAAGGTGACACATGGCAGAGGGCGTCGGCAACTCAATGATTATGCTGATGTGGTGATGACATGCCGATGTTGATTGTCGGCACTGTGTGATTGTGACACGTGGCATAAGATGATTGGTTGATGATGACGTGGCTGACACGTGGCAAGCTGACTTGGCATGTGACTGATGTGGACACCACATGGCTGACACGTGGATGACACATGGAAATGGTGATTTTCGGCAGCATGTGATGGTGACACGTGTCCGGTGCACGTTAGCATGATTTGTTGTGATGTTGACATATGGCAGACACACGTTAGCAGATTCGGCACATGTAAGCAAGCCGATGTATTTTAGTAGAATCCCTCTGATTGGTCCACGTATCTCAGTGCACGTTAGCAGACTCCGTCGCACGTTAGCGGTCGCGACGCGCTAAATTACCATTTTGCCCCTTTTGTTCGTTTTTCACTATTTTGGCCCAGAATCACCTCCAGAGAGTCCTGAAACTTTATTTATCTACAAAAAACACAAAACACATCAAAATATTCACAAAACTCAAGAAACTATACAAAATATTAGGTCAAATGAGTGGGAAATATTGATACATTTACCACTCATCAGGAAGTATGAGTTATTTTGGGGTAGTTTTTGGAGTTTGGGAGTAGTATATCCATTAATCCATTTGTTTTGATATCTCTGTTTTAGGGGGAGTAAAATATCTACTTATCTATTTGTACATGCATGAGATTTATCGCTGTTTATATGTTCTTTATAATCCATGTGCTTTTCACGGTATATTGTTGTTTGTGGATGTTTCAGGTAAGCATGTTATCTGCTAAGGTGACATTGATATCAAGACTACTTGGTTAGGTATTAGATCGAGTTATATTGTAATAAGTCTCAGTTGTGATGGTTGGCAGTTGGCTGTTTTCTTTTTGGGTCTTGATAAGTGCATGAAAATGTACTTTGAAACATCACTTATTCAAGTTTATTGTTAAGTATTTAGTAATATATCTTATATTTTATTATATATTTTTATTATTATATTAATTTGGAAAGTATTTATTATTTAAGTTAATTCAGTAATTTCTCTACTTATTATTGTAGGAATTAAAAAGAGAAGTCCATGCATAGCAAAGAAGAAAAAGAGACTTTGAATTCTTAAAGAAAGTGACGTAGGCCAATTTTCAAACCTTCAATAGTAGACCAAGTCAAAGGCTAAGGCACGTGAATTGCTTTAGGTTATTATGAAAGCCATGCAAAAGTGAGAAAAGGAGTTGCTACGTGAATATAGGGCCGGCGCAGGAAAAAAATAAATAAACAACAATTAAACAAAGAGAAGAGGCCTCAACGTGTATTATAAAAGCACAGTAGCGCAAGAAATAAAGGGGGGCAGCCTGCGCATAATACAAAATCAAAAAAGCTGCCGAGAGGCAGAGAGAGCCGAGAGTGCGTGGCCGAGAGAATAAGAAGCAGAGAGCTGCCGAGAGTTGGAGAGAAGAAATCTGAGCGCAATGCCGGGACACGGAGTCGTGATAATTTAGAACGATATGTCTCTCAAATCCCAGACTATTTTTATTTCTTTTATGAGGAACTAATCCTCTAGGCAAAGTTAGGGATGAACTCTTGTGTTTAATTTCTATTATTTATGTTTTTCATTTTCTAAGTACCTTTTATCGTTTAATAAAATTAATGTTTGTTATTCTTTATTATTTTCCGATTATTGAATCCAGAAATTATGTTTTGTCAACTCCCATATAGATCCAGTCATGCTTCTTCTATGTGTGATTTGCGAACTTAGTTGTGACTGGTAAAAGTCGTTTTATGTGTTGGTCTTCTGCTGCAGTATTGTCTGAGGGTATATTATCGACGTTAGATAGCTCGTAACGATGACTTTTGTGTGCTGTTAACATAGAGAAAATAATCATTAATTACCTTAGAATTTGAATATGTGTAGAATTGAATATCTTCCGGTTGTTGGTTTGGGATGTGAAACCTTCAATTGTGTAATGAAAGGAATCAATAACTGAATATAGAAATTTGATGCAAGAGAGATTCCCGATGCTTTGCCATATCTCTCTACTGATACCTTTTCATTATTTTATTTATCTTTACTTTAATTACCAATTCCATCGTTTTATTTATTAAGTTACCGTTTACGTTTTTGTTTGAGTAAATTTGTTCTTGTAACCATCTCTCTGAGGAATCGACACCCCATCTATACTGCGATAAACGCAAGTTATTTTTGGGCGTAATCAAAATTCGGCGATGTTGCCGGGGAGACGGTTTACAGCTTAAAGGAGCAGGTTTGCTTGTTCAATAGCGAAGCGGTAACTTCGTTCCATTTTATTTTATTTTTAATTACTATTTTCTTATTTAGTTTATTTTAATTCTTTTAGTTTTTGTTACTAGTATTTTTATTTTTAATTAGTTCTTTTTATTTTGTTTCTAGTATTTTATTTTAGTATTTATTTTAGTTACTTTATTTTTGTTTTAGTTTTAGTTAGATTTTAATTTTAGTTTCTTTCTTTTATTAATTAATTAATTTATTTATTTTTTCTTGTTTCCTGTATTAATTGAGCTTCAATTACATGTCTAGACGTATGGATAGATTTGGTAAATTCGTTAGGGCTGAAGAAGAAAGCTCAGATTCTGAGAACACATTTGAAAATCCTTTCTCCACACCATCCGCGTCTAGCGCACATAATATGAGTGAATACGAGGGACCACTCAGGAGGACTCTTGAAGAGTACCTCCACCCAACTCGCATAGCTACACCTTCGTGCATCATGTTTCCTCCTAATGCACCACACATAGACTTTAGGCCTGGAATGATACAGTATCTTCCAACTTTTCACGGTTTAGAGAGCGAGAATCCTTATGTGCACATTAGAGAGTTTGAAAAGGTAGTAGCAACCTTCAATGACCGGTTTGGAACCACTGACACGATTAGACTTAAGTTCTTTCCATTTGCCCTTAAGGATAGAGCTAAGAGCTGGTTGTATTCTTTGAGACCAAGGTCAATAGGATCGTGGGATGAGATGACCCAGGCATTTTTCGACAAATACTTCCCACACCATAAGACGGATGCCCTGAAAAGAAAAATCCCACCTTCTCCCAGAGAGACAGTGAGACCCTTTATCAAATTTGGGAGCGGTATAAAGAGTTGTTAGCTAGTTGTCCTCACCATGGATATGATAGTTGGCGTTTAGTAAGTTATTTCTATGATGGACTGACCCCTAGGGAGCGCCAATTCGTTGAGACAATGTGCAATGGTGAGTTTATCCGAAAGGACCCTGATGAGGCACTCGAGTATTTAGATGACCTAGCTAAGAAATATCATACTTGGACTGGACCCAATACCGTAGATAACACTGATAGGACACACACTTCTTCTAGCAGAAGCTTACAACACTTTAGGGAAGATGATAGCCTTAAGACACAAGTTGAGCTGTTAACTAGACATATAGGAGCCTTAATAGCCAAAGACAACAAGACAATGCATTTAATAGCCCAGCTAGAATCTCAAGAGTGTTCGGTATATGGTGAGATGAGAGGAACATATGAAGAACAATGCAATGCATTAGGGACGTATCAGAAGCCTTACACACCGTACCCAGACACCTATAATCCTAGTTAGAGGAACCATCCCAACCTTAGTTGGAAGCAAGAGTCTCATTAGCCGAGTCAAACACCACCACCTAGAGATTATAGTGCCCCCCAGTATCACACACCTGCAGTTCTTAGGAATTCCCTAGAGGATAGCGTGCAAGCATTTATAGAGACCCAAAGTAAAACCAATCAAAGGATTGAGTCATTGATAGCTTAGGTAGCTGAAGAACAAAAGGAGATTAAGAGTCAAATCTCTAAATTGACTAATGTCCTGAGTATGCAAGAAAAAGGAAAATTCTCATCTCAGACTCAACCAAATCCACATGGGCAACACATAACACAAGTTGATCATGAAGTATCCAGTATAAGAGGTGTTGATGTCATAATCACTAGGAGCGGTAAAGAGGTAGGGATGCATAATACTTCCAACACTATATGTGACCTCAAAGATGATAGTGTTAACACCCCACATGAAGATCCAAAGCCACCTTTCCGAGTTAGAGTTCCATTTCCCCAAGCACTTAGGCCCACAATGAGAGTTCTAGATCCAAATGATGAAAAACAATCACAAGGTGAGGATGAGTGTTATTACTCATACATGCTAGAAACAGTCTTGTCAGAAACATCGTCTCTACAACCTGAATCAAATCCTCCTGAACTGAAACTGGTCCTAAAGAACCAAAAAAGGAGGAAAATGAGAGTTAATGCTCAATTAAAGATGATACTTGTGAGGTTAAAAAGGAGATTGAGCAAATTTTTCCTTATGAGGAGCCCAAGATTTCAACAATCTCCGGACCCAGGAGGATCCATGGATAAACTGCCACAGCTAGTCAAAAGTCATGTCTCATGCCTTCATAAGTACGCTAGATGGAAACCACCATGAACAACTTGAGTGGTTATGTCTGGCCGAAGACGTTAAACTTAGCGCTAGCGGGGAGGCAACCCTTTCATCTGTATTTATTTATTTATTTATTTCCCTTAGTTTTATTTTAGTGTGTGTTAACTGCATGTTTATTTTTCTGTTTGCATGAGTGTTTATACTTGAGTTAGCATAACTTACACAGCCACACAACCCAAGTCTCACCAGCAGGAACCTGATCAACTTCGTGCATGGTAGTGTTGTTCCTTAATCCGTTTTCTTTATATTTATCTTACATTGAGGACAATGCAAGTTTTAAGTGTGGGGTGTGAATGCATGTGCATGATAATACCTGTCATAAATACATTTTATTTAAAAAAAAGATATGTTCTTTTGTTTGTTTTTAGTCCTTGATAGTAAAACATAAGTCCAATGATGATATTGTTTGTTTTAGGGTGAAATCTTAGAAACGATAAGTCCTTTAATGTACTTTTATTTAATACTTTGAGTAATTTATCTATGTTAGACTCGTAAGCACTTAATTATAGGTTTTTAGCAGTGAAAGCCTGAGTAGTTAGCAAAGTGACTAGTTGAAGAAATTGCATGTCGATGAATGACCGTTTGCTTAGATGTCTATCCTGATTTGTTTGTGTTATGATGTGTGGTATGGTTGAAAATAAAAATAAAAAGTCTATAAAAAAAGAAATTTAACCACTTATAACCGATAAGCGTGAAGCTACCCATGGGCGAGTATTAAGACCACCATGAGGATAAATGCTACCTTAAAGGGTAGGTGTGTTGGAAAAAAATAAGAAAAAAAATTCAAAAAAAAAAGAGACAAGAAAAGAAAAAGAAAAAGCATACCATATTGAGCACAAAAAAGCAATTATAGAACTTAATTGAGATATCTAGGTTGGTTTGACCCATCGATCCCAATTTTTAAACGAAATCATTGAGTTGGCTTACCTATGAATCAAGCTGTGAATAAACCTTTACACACACACTGTGAGTTTGGCTTAGATGATTTATTCAAGGTCTTAGATTTGAGTTACAATGAGTATTTTGAAGGTTCTCTCGTTTCATTACTAGGCATTCTTTGAGGAAAAAATTATGTGAAACGATTGAGACTATTTAATTTTTGTTTTTGCATGATTGTGTGTTTTGAATGACGTTTGTGGGTGTCGTCGCTGTAAGCCCTCACGAGATTATAACTCGTCCACTAGGGTGGCAGCCTGTGCATAATACAAAGAGAAGAGGCCTCAACGTGTATTATAAAAGCATAGTAGTGCAAGAAATAAAGGGGGGCAGCCTGCGCATAATACAAAATCAAAAAAGCTGCCGAGAGGCAGAGAGAGCCGAGAGTGCGTGGCCGAGAGAATAAGAAGCAGAGAGCTGCTGAGAGTTGGAGAGAAGAAATCTGAGCGCAATGCCGGGACACCGAGTCGTGATAATTTAGAACGATATGTCTCTCCAATCCCAGACTATTTTTATTTCTTTTATGGGGAACTAATCCTCTAGGCAAAGTTAGAGATGAACTCTTGTGTTTAATTTCTATTATTTATGTTTTTGATTTTCTAAGTACCTTTTATCGTTTAATAAAATTAATGTTTGTTATTCTTTATTATTTTCCGATTATTGAATCCAGAAATTATGTTTTGTCAACTCCCATATAGATCAAGTCATGCTTCTTCTATATGTGATTTGCGAACTTAGTTGTGACTGGTAAAAGTCATTTTATGTGTTGGTCTTCTGTTGCAGTATTGCCTGAGGGTATATTGTCGACGTTAGATAGCTCGTAACGATGACTTTTGTGTGCTGTTAATATAAAGAAAATAATCATTAATTACCTTAGAATTTGTATATGTGTAGAATTGAATATCTTCCGGTTGTTGGTTTGGGATGTGAAACCTTCAATTGTGTAATGAAAGGAATCAATAACTGAATATAGGAATTTGATGCAAGAGGGATTCCCGATGTTTTGCCATATCTCTCTACTGATATCTTTTCATTATTTTATTTATCTTTACTTTAATTACCAATTCCATCGTTTTATTTATTAAGTTACCGTTTACGTTTTTGTTTGAGTAAATTAGTTCTTGTAACCATCTCTCTGAGGAATTGACACCACAGCTATACTGCGATAACCGCAAGTTATTTTGGGCGTAACCAGGTCTTTTACTGTAGTCTTTGTATTATGTAGTGTTTTGTCATGAAATGCCAAATGGGAGATTGTTAGTTCCTTTTTATTGGCAATGTTCGTAATAAATAAAGTCAAATTGAGTTGTAATGAGTCTTGAAGATCTCGGTGCCATTGGACTGGTATATTGGCAAAAATATGGATGAAGATCACATATGTGCTTGTGCTGCATTTGTTGAAGCATTCGAACGAGTTGTGTTAATGTCTCGTTTGTGTTTGGGTTCGAACGAAACTTGGCAGAAGGTTCCCGTGCATATTGCATTCATCAGTGCATTCAAACAAAACCGTTCAGTGAGTATGCATTCGAGGTGCATTCGAGTATGCGTTTGAACAAATCCTTCCAGAGAGCACGCGTTTGACACACGTTCGAGTGGCGTTCGAACCCATTTTCATGCCAATTTAGCACCTGGAAACCCTAGCTATTGCCATACCTATATAAAAAAAACATATTGCCTCATTCACAGGTATTGAAAACACATTATCTTGAGCCTAAACTTATTTTTAGTTTTCAATCTTCTTATTCTCACCTTGAAGACTCTTTTGTTTATTGTCTTCTATGTTTTTAGTGAGATCTGTCTTTGTTAAACCTTCAACACAATCAAACCTAAATTCCAAAATTCTCAGAGTTCTCAAGGAGGAAGATTGGTAGTCGGAGTTCTGGCGTGCTTGGAGAGTTGATCCGCTCAGAGACTTCAGAGGTTCTGAAGAAAACCGTGGGGTACGGGCTCGAAGAGTTCTTCGAGTTGTTGCTGTCTAGAGGTATCTGAGTCGACGGAGTTCTTCCATATGTCTCTTACCATCACTGTAAGTTTATCTCTTTATAGTGGATTTTGCGCTGGTAGCCGAGATACCCGAAGTGTTTTTTTACTCGCATGATTTTTTTACTTCGTCAACAAAATTTCTTTTGATGATTTTATTTTCTGCATTGATTTATATTTGGATTGATTTATAAAATGTTAGACTTAATGGTGTTTGTTAATTTAATTAATCCATATAAATAATATTTAGGACTTGTCTTAAAATATTGTGTTATATTCTACACAGGGTCAAAACGTAGGACTAAACTGAATTTTCACCTCTGGTACATCATTCAACAATAATTCCCTTGATGCATTCTCAGTTGCTTTTGTGTCAGCATTTTGCCTGTTATGTGAATGCCACACGTTGGATCTGTGCAGCTATGGTCGAAAGATCTAGAGATTTTGAATGATGTTTGAATGTTCCCCATAGAATCTTGGGGCGAAGAATCCTAGATGCCATACTCCAGGCGGCCTACTTGACAGGGGTCTTGTTTCACAAGTTTCCTTCAACTCCTCCATCCATTTAAGATGTTTCGGCTGCAGATACATAATCCTTCTTGGTTGTTTCTTTTCCCTATGGGGCTCTGAAAATTCAAATTTAGTCCTAAGTTTTGGCCCCATGCGGAATATATCACAATATTTTAAGACAAATCCTAAATATTATTCTATGGATTAATTAAATTAACAAACATCCTTAAGTCTAATAATTATAAAACAATGAAAGAATAAAATCAATGCAATAAATAAATCAGAACAATAAATTTGTTGACGAAGTGGAAAACTTGTGCGAGTAAGAAACCACTCCGAGTATCTCGACTACTAACCCAAAATCCACTATATGAAAATAATTTATAGTGATGGTAAGAGACCTGAGGTAGCAACTCCGCCGACTCTAATACCTCTAGTCTGTAAGAGCTCGGAGAACTCCTCGAGCTCGTACCCAATGGTTTTCTTCAGAGCCTCTAAAGTCTCTGACCGGATCAACTCTGCAATTACGTCGGAACTCCGACTACCAATCTTCCTCCTTGAGAACTCTGAAGGTTTAGGAAATTGGGTTTGGTTGTATTGAAGCATTAACAAAGACATATCTCACCAAAAACATATTAGACAAGAAACAAAAGGGTCTTCAAGGTGAGAATAAGAAGATTGAAAACTAAGAATGTATTTAGGCTCAAGATAATGTGTTTTCAATACCTATGAATGAGGCTATTTTATATAGGTAGGGCAATAGTTAGGGGTTCCTAATGCTACATTGGTTTGAAAATATTTCCAAAATAGTTCACTTATGCACGAGTGTTTGAACGCCACTCAAACGCATGCTCTCTGGAAGAATTCGTTCGAATGCATAATCGAACGCATATTCACTGGGAGGTTTCGTTCGAACTCACTATTGAATGCACTACTCACGGGAACCTTCTGCTAAGTTTTGTTTGAACCCAAACACGAATGAGACACTAACGTAACTCGTTCGAATGCTTCAACGAACGCAGCACTAACACATATGTGATCTTCATACATAGCTTTGCCAATATACCAGTCCAATTGCACCGAGATCATCAAGACTCATTACAACTCAATTGGACTTTTTTTGTTATAGACATTGCCAATAAAAATGTAACTAACAATCTCCCATTTGGCATTCCGAGACAAACCACTATCTAATGCAAAGACTACGGTAAAAGAAATAAAAAATAAAATAGCCAACTGCCAACCATCAAGACAGTGACTTATTACAATAAGACTCGATCTAATACCTAACCAAGTAGTCTTGATATTAATGCCACATCCACAAATAACTGCTTACCTGAAACATCCACAAATAACATTATACCGTTAAAAACACATGAATTATAATGAACAGATAAAGCATCGATAAATCTCATGCATGTACAAATATATAAGTAGATATTATACTCCCCATTAATCATACTCCTTCTAAAACGGAGATAAAAAAAATGGATATACTACTCCCAAACTACTCAACTACTACTCATTTTTTTTGTCACAAAATGACAACGGGAAAAGTCACAAAGGAAAACGACATATGCAAGAAGATTTGCAAACATAGGTTACTCTCCATCACTAACAACCCTACGCAGTTAGTAAAACATATACATGAAGTAAAAACTGAAAAATATGCAATAAAAAAATGGAATGCAATGACATGAAGCACAAAAAATCCCGACAACTGTTACATCGTGGGATGAGTGTTACATAATATAAATTATATTTGAGCACATATACATTCATGGAAAGACTTTTGGGACAATCAGTAAATTCCTCGAAATTCCGATACGAAATGTTAAAATGTTCCATTCCGGACAGCCCATGGTATTTGGGCCATAACTTTCTCATACAAACTCCGATATTTATGAATTTTATATCGTCAGAAATCTAAGACCGAGACCTATCACTTCCGCGTTGAATATTTTCCCAAATTCAAATTGGAAGAAGGATAATTATTGATATTTACGAGATTGCTACAGTAATTTCAGGAAAATACTAGAATTGGGGTGATATGGCCTCTCCCTAGCCACTCATTTGCAAACAAAGATAATTCTTATGCCCTGTAAATTGAGCACTATTCATCCAACTCCCTCTTCAAGCAAAAAAAAAATTGAGAAGCTTTGCCCTCCTTTAGAAAAACAAATCTTTTTTTTTTAATTTTTCATCATTTTGAAGTAGCAATTAATGGTGCCAAGATTCCTCTCATGCAAAATAAGCTCTCTATCTTATTTCCCTCATCTAATTTAAGTTTTGAGATTGATATTTGGCATCCCCAAATTTATTGAGTTGTTAGCATGTTTGATTGTGTATTTCTTGATAATATAAGAATGAAATTATGCATTCATATGAATGTTGGACAATTATGACCCATAGCATCACTATTTGAAAAAGACATGGTGTTTTTGTACAAATTAACTATGTGACAAAGGAAATTGCTCTTTTATCATTTTATAATTGGATTACTTGGATATATAAATGATAAAAGTCCATATGATTAGCACCGGATTAATAAGATATGAGACAATATTAATCCACGAAAGGTTTAATCATTAAATATCCCTAGTCATAGTATTATCGAGAGTGGACATCGATAATGTGGAATAGGCTAGTATTACACTTGTGCGCGTTATGCAAGTGTGATGGGGGGTTCTACTAGCCGTTGGACCGGGAACAACTTCACTCTAGATAGACCCCTCGGAATCCCATTGGTAGTATGACTATATGTCTATGGGAATCCGAATCCGAATCAGGGTAGGTGTATGAGGTCTTAACCTGAGACTTGCATCGCTAATACTTGCGACAATCAATATACTTTGGTTTTGGTCATCCGGAGCTTTAACAGGTTCTGTGTACGCCTCTTCTGGGTAGAGTGAGAATCGTAGTGTATTGGGTGTGATGTCAAGATGGAAGTATCACTTCAGTCATATGGAGATGATGATCACGCAGGATACAGAACTAGTACTCTTAAATGCTGCAATTATCAGGATAGTATGACCAGGTCATGATTATCCGATTACGGAGACTAGTTGCTAGTGATCCGATATATGCTTCATACGGGGCAGACACAATTCCAGCCCTAGGCTTAGCATGTGACATCTGATACTGGATCATATTATGTAATACATTATATACTAAGCTTGATACAGATTATATATCCCTCGTTGAATATTTCTGGAGAATTGGGTTGGCACGAGGCTTTGCTAGAAGCCAACCATGTCTTATAAATCGGTGAGAACGTGGTACCTGATATGCACGTGTTCGGATAGTCTGATGACCGTTTTTACTGCCAACATATCCATGGATCTCTTGGGTCGCTTCCCAAAGATTCACCAATGACATTTGACTCGAACAAAATTAATCTGGGATTAATTATGAGAGAGAAAATTAATCTGGGATTAATTACGGCAAGAATTAATTTGGGATTAATTATGAAAGAGAAAATTAATCTGGGATTAATTACGGTAAGAATTAATCTGGGATTAATTCATTTAGAAGAGAGAACGTGATTTATTTGGAATTAATCGGCAAAGTAAATTTAATAGTTAAATTGGATTTTACTATTTAATTGGGCTAAAATAATATATGGGATATATTAATTGAAATTGGATTTCAATACGGCAAGCGAACGAATTAATTTGGAATTAATTCGTAAGCGACTTTCGTAAAAATTTTGCTAGGCATTATTATTTAATTAAATTGGATTTAATTACGTCGCAACGGAAAATTCGTTTAATCAGATTAAACGAACCCGAGCCCAAAGTGTGTTGTAAGAGCCAACTAAATTTGGAATTTAAAGTGGTGGGACCCACTTTACTTATATCAAATGTTTGACATTTAATGGAGTAGTTGGGCTTTAAATTAAATGAAACCATTTACTTTTCACCAACCTTGTTTTTGGAAAATAATTACTTTAACTTGGTTTTGGAAACAAAAATACAAGACAACACAAAACTCTCTCTTTCTCTTTTCCTACCATTGCCGAACACTCTTCTTCCTTGGAGGAAAATTTTGTTTCAATTTTTGGACAAAGCTAGCACTTTGGGAGTCAAAGAAAGGTGATAGGGAAACTCACCCAAGAGTTTGGAACTCAAAAATAGGGCTTGGAGCTTCTACATCCAACAAAAAGTTTTGAACTTCAACCGATCAATGTGAGTTTTTTCGCAACTTATCTTGTAATATTCACTCATGAATCAATATTTAGGATCCTTGGCATGTCTTAGAGACACTAACAATGGTATGAGAGCCACATAAACTTGATTTTAAATTCTAGGTTCTAAACTTAATTTGGGGATTTTATGCTTGGAGTGTGAAAATTTGAAATTGGTTGTTTGGTTGTGATTAGATGATGATGAATTGGATTTATGCATCATTAGATTTGAGAAATTGATTGGATCAAAAATTTTCCCAAAATCTATGTCATGGCCGAATACTACCCCTAGAAAGCTCATGGTGATTTTTTGAATTTTGACAATTGGATATGTTAAATGCATGAAATGAATATTGATTGTTGATTTAATTGGATTGAAATCAAAATTGAATATTATTCTATGCAATTACCGTGAGTTTGAGCATGTTGATGGATGGGTTGATTTTGCTTCAATTTTGTGTTGGACATGAATTTGAAATTAAGCATGATTAATTGGATTAATTGATGTTTTGGAAATATTAGATTAATTAATTAATTGTGTTAATTACACTTTAAATTTAATTAATGTGTTTTTGGAATTTATGTTAATTTAATTTGTTGTATTTGGGCTTAATAGGCTTGGTTGGGCCAAGTTTGGTTTTGGATAATTGGGTTGGATCCAATTGGGCCTAAAACCATTTCCATAAAGTCCAAATATGACTTTTGGGCCTTTAATAATTTAATTGGGCCCAATTAGCCTAAATTGATTTGGTGGCATAGGGTGATTCCTAAATTAGGCCGTGGCATCTTGGGTTGGATCCATAATGGCCAAAGCCCATACCTAAAGAATTAATTGAAAGCCCATTGGACTTTAATTGAATAGGCATTAGATGCTAATTGGGCATTTGCGACCCAATTGGATTGGATTTGGAATCCAAGTCTTTAAGGCACAAAAGTAAGTGTAATTATTTAATTTGGATTTAAATATTAATTAGTATTGGATACAATTTAAATTGGATTTAAAATTGTAGTTCGATATAATTCAAGAATACTTACTTTGAGTATTTATTCTTAAACGAGTTGGACTCGCGCAAATCAAAAGTTGTATGAACATTGGATTGTCATTAATCAAAGATTAATTAATTGGATTAGATTGATTGACAGCATGCTTTGTGTGAATACTTGGATGTATTTGTATGAATAATGTATATCAGATGGATATTAGTTGGGTGGGGGCAATTTTGGAAATTGTTATAAGTATGGTACTTATTTATTAAATTGGACATGCGTGTCCAGCCTTTCACCTCATTATCTCTTTGTATTTCTCTTCTCACCAATTCCCCTCAATGCAAATGAGGTTTCTCTAATGTATTATGTAATTGGGTAGAAGTATGTGAAGTGCTAGCGGGAGAGAGGAAATGGAGAGATTTGTTTTAGGAACAAATTGTTATATATCCATCCGCATATCATTATTATTTTAATCGCGCCTTATTATTCTTTTAGAATGCATGTTTAAGGGTGTATGATGAGACCTAATCAAAGATAATAAATTGGTTGCCAATTTACGCGAAAAACCCTCACTTTAATATTAAGCGTTTTCCTTCCATTGAGTGGTTCTCTCTCAAGATCCAAGATTGACTTTGATTTGTTGGCCAAAGTCAAGATCACTGTCCATCGCGGATGTGTTTAAACCACGAAAGCTTTGTTACATATCGCATGTCTTGGGCAGTTGTGACTTGTTGGCCAAAGTCAAGGTCACTTTTGTACATCGACGTGGATTACGAAGCTTTCCCACAGTCAATGGGTCACGCTTAACTGGAATCATTAAGCTTATTGAGCCAAAGCCCATGCTTAGTTGATTCATAGAAAAATGTTAAGATGATATATTGGATATATGTTTTGGACTTTGAGGTCCACCTACCGGATCTAGGAATTGGATTGGATCCAATTGATCTTAGAGATCTACCTAGTTAAGTTTCATACAGCTTGTTGGCCAAAGTCAAGGTTGTGTGTTATTTAACGGGATCTTAGCCCACTAGGAAACTAGGTTCCCCGAGTACTCCACAGAGGGTTAGAGGCTCGCCGAAAAATAGTGGGAGACTAGTATTAAATTTGCAATTTCGTTTAATATTTGCTTACACGCGCTCTTTTATTTTATTTATCGTTGTTATAATATATTAGTTGGACTAATTTTGATTATTGCTTTCTTTGAACAGTTGGATTGTATCAAACTACTCCATTTGTAGTTGGTTATATAGTTGGACTATAGTAACCATTTCTTTTTTAGTGTACCCGAAATCGTTGATTGGATAGTTGGACTATTGCAATCAAGATGGATGGAAAGATTAGCGTTAGGGACATTATCATGGGCGACAATGTCTTTAACGGCTCCAATTTTCCAAATTGGGAGATGAATCTCAGGATAGTCCTGGGAACTGAGAAGTTACTCTATGTCATAAAGAAACCTCTCGGGCCTGAGCCCGGAGTTGAGCAAACAGTAGAGTATGAGCTTTGGAAGACTCATCGTGATGATAACTTTAGTGTTCATTCCGTCATGCTTGCCGCAATGACTCCTCAGTTTCGTCGTCAGAACAAAGGATTGGATCATTACAGTATGATGTTGAAATTGAAGGATCTTCACAGATCTAACCTTAGATCTCAGAAGTATGAATTGCAAAAGAAGCTCTTTCGCTCGCGTATGTTAGAGGGTACATCTGTCGAGCACTATGTGTCACAGATGATTGCTGACATCGAACAGCTAGGTCAGCTGGGCATAACCTTCGAGGCCGAGACTTCCATAGATTTGATCTTACAGTCTCTGCCCGACTGTTGGGGCGGGTTCGTCATGAACTATAACATGATGAACCAAGAGAAGACTCTTGGAGAGTTGATGGCTATGCTCAAGGAGGCAGAGCCAGAGCTTCTGAAGGTCAAGAAGTGCGAGACACGTATTACTTCGACATCTCAGAAGGCCAAAGCTTGGCCGAAGGCTTCTGGAGGTTTGAAGAAGAAGAAAAGGAAGGGCAAGGCCAAATCATCACAATCTTCTGGGAAGACTAAGGAAATATCCCAAGATGTCTGCCTATATTATGGCAAACGAGGTCAGTGGAAGCGTGATTGCCATAAGCACAAGGCGGAGTTGAAGGAAGTGAAGACGGGCAAGGCTCCGGCTTCGGGTATTTTTGTTATAAACATGTCCACTACTAGTTTTAAAAAATTAGATTTTTGATTCTGGATGTGGTACTCACATATGTACTGGTGTGCAGGATCTGCTGATTAGCATGATACTGGCTTCAAGTGAGATCGACCTACGAGTCGGAAATGGGACGAGAGTCGCTGTTTTGGCCGTTGGGACCTATGTTTTGTATCTGCCCTTGGGGCATGTAATTACATTAGGTGACTGTTATTTCGTACCTAGTTTGACTAGGAACATCATCTCTACATTTTGTTTAACCCGTTGCGGGTATACCTTTATATTCCGAAACACTGTATGTTTTGTATTTAAAGATAACATTTTGATATGTACAACAGATGTTAATAATAGTCTTTATATTTTGAATATAAATGAATCTCAAACATATAACATGACAGACAAAAGACTCAAATTGAGTAAAACAGATGAAAATCATCTGTGGCATTATTGTCTGGGACACATTAACAAACTCGTATTTCCATACTTTAGAAGAGTGGATACTTGGATGGATTTGATCCTAATTCATATGACGTCCGCGAATCTTGTTTATTAGGTAAAGTGCCTAAAATGCCTTTTAGCGGTAAAGGTGTACGTGCCACCGATCTGTTAGCCCTCGATCATAGTGACGTATACGAGCCCATGGTTATGTGTATCTTATGAAACCAAGTCAGAAACTTTTGAGAAATTCAAAGAGTTTCGACACGAAGTAGAAAAACAGAATGGCAAAAGTATTAAAACATTGCGGTCAGACTGCGGTGGAGAATACTTAAGCAATGAGTTTCAACATTACTTAAAAGAATATGGTATTCTTTTACAGTGGACTCCTCCCGGATTACCTCAATTGAACGGTGTGTCCGAACGGAGAAACCGAACTTTATTAGACATGGTAAGGTCAATGATGAATCGCACAGAGCTACCAATTTCCTTATGGGGATACGCGTCAAACAGTTCAATACTTATTTTGAATAAGGTTCCGTCAAAGTCTGTTGGACAGACTCCATATGAAATATGGACAGGAAAGAAACCGGGTTTCTCATTCTTGAAGATTTGAGGATGTTGGGCATACGTTAAACGTTTGGATAGTACCAAACTAGAACCCAAATCGGACAAGTGCCTATTTGTTGGTTATCCTAGGGAAACCAAATGATATTAATTCTACAACCCACAAGAGAACAAAACATTTGTTGTTCTCCATGCGGTTTTCCTAGAAAAGGAATTCCTAAATGCAGTGGTAAGTGGGAGGAAAGTAGAACTCGATGAAAATCGGAGTGATACTGTTCCTGGCATTGAATCCCTCATGGAACACCAACAGTCCATCAGGGATGTGACTATTCCATAATCTTCTAAAACACAAGAACCACGTAGGTCGAAGAGAGTTAGAAAACAACATGAGAGGTATGGGTTTCTGATCTCACCTCATGTAGATATTAATCTTATTGAGGAAGATGAACTGGCTACGTATGAGAAAGCGATACATGGTATCGACTCGCTTTATGGCAGGAAGCCATGAAGTCCGAAATAGATTCCATGTATACAACCAAGTTTGGACACTCGTTGATGTACCAGAAGGTATTGTGCCTATTGGTAGCAAATGAGTCTTCATGGTGAAGACAGACATGGATGGCAACAAACAAATGTACAAAGCTAGGCTTGTAGCGAGAGGGTATCGTCATCAACATGGTGTTGATTACGATGAAACCTTTTTACTCTTTTCCATGATTAAATCCATTCGGATAATGCTTGTTATTGATGCATATTTCGATTATGAAATATGGCAGATGGACGTCAAAACCACTTTCCTTAACGGAAACCTTTTGGGGGATGTTTATATACAACTGCCTGACGGTTTTGTCGTGCCAAAACATGCAAACAAGGTTTGCAAGTTAAATCGATCCATTTATGGATTGAAGCAATCATTGCGTTCTTGGAACCAACATTTTGATGAGATCATAACGGTATATGGTTTCATTCAAAACGATGATGATTCTTGTGTATATAAGAAGGTTAGTGGGAGCGCACTGACATTGATTGTCCTATACGTTGATGATGTATTGCTTCTTAGCAATGAAATTCCCATACTAAAATCGGTGAAAGCTTGGTGTAGGCACTGCATTTTTGCATGTAAGACCCGATGATGAGTCTCATTTGGAGGCACTACCTTTTAAGTCGCGGGAGCCGTTGGAAACGGACGTCGGAAGGGAAAAAGTCTTTTTTGTTGGATTCGCTGGAGTAGTTTCGGGTTCGCTTGTTGGACCTCCGTTTTAAAACACACCCTTAGCCCACTAAACACACACCAAGCCCATCTCACCCAAGCCCAATCCAAAAAAATAATTAAAACATTTAAAATACATGTCACAAATTAAAACCAATTAAATTAAATTAAAACCAATTAAATTTAAATTTAAATTAAGTTAAATTTAAATCTAAGTACCAAAATTAAAATAAATCACTTCCTAATTTAATAAATCACTCACCAATTTAAAATATTTACCCACCTAAATACAAATATCATTTCCTTTAATAAACCAAATCAAATCCCTCCCTTATTATTTGATCCATTTCCTTTTTGAATAATCCCATGCAAACCCTAATTCCTTCCCTCTCACTATAAAAATAGAACAAACTTCAACCCTGCTTCCCCTAGCTAACTCACGGCAAAACACAATAATAAAACCCTAAAAGACTCACTACTCACGCCTCTATCTCTCTCATTATCACAAGCCAAGACACACACTGAAACTAAAAACACAGCACACACACAACTCTTTGACCATCCTTCACGTAGCAGCCATTCACAAAATCAACAGCCATCCAAAAAGCCATTCACGACAAAAAGCCACAAATGCTCAACGCACCCACACTCACTCACTAGCCATAAAAAGCCGTATAAGCCCCTCGTCCCTCACGTTGCTGCCAAAAACTCACGCCCACTGAAGAAACCCTAAAGCCACATAGCTTCATCCAGCCTTCAACAACGCCACACTGCCAAGCGCCCATTAGCCACGTTAACAAAGAAGCTCACTCTCAAGCCTTACTGCAGCATATACCCCCTCACACACAAGCCTTACAGCCGCATAAACAGCCCCCTAAAACCACAAACAGTTCCCAAAATAGTCCATAAAACAGCCCATGTAGTCCCAAAATAATCCTGAAAATCATCCCTTAAACCAACACAAAACCAGTGAACAAATTACCCCAAAACAGTGGCCTTATACAGCAAAAATAGTGGCCTTACACACCTGAAACAGTGACCATAAAATACAGAGAAAACAACAGTAAAACGGAGTGAAAACATCGACCAAAATAGCAAAACAGCGAGCTAAAGGGTTAAACCACTGAACCAAAAAGTTGCGGAGCTTTGGCCCTTCCGATCACCGTGAAACGCGAGTCCGAAAGTCGACATAAAAGGTTAGACCTGAGGGTACTTTTCACATTCATTTTCAGTTGTATTTTTATTATTTATTGAGTTTCGTTTGCATGATTATTGTGGAGTGAAGCATGTTGCGGCCCTTGAATAGATAGAAAATGCATGAATTGTAAAATGATGTATGTTGTGGCCCTTGAATAAAATGAAAAATATGTCACCTCTCTTGGTATATAGGATGGAAACCCGGACATAAATTTCATAGCCGATTCCGAATGGACGGTAGTATGATCTATACTCGGGATACAACTCCACGTACCACTTGAGTAAACGGCGCATATTTCGTTTTATGTTGTTTTGATTTGTTTATTATTCGCTACTTGATTTCCGCATGTTATTTGTTTATGTAATGACGAGATAAAGCGCATGGGTTTAGTAAGTGCGATTAAAGGTCCTCTATTTTGAGAGGTTAAAATCCTTTACCACGATGCTTTGCTGTGCCAGATAATGTATATTCGATTGGATGTGAGATATGTTCAATCGGATACACGAAGTCCGATATCGTTGTCTTTACTTTTTTTTATATATGTATTGTGTTGTTTGCGCATGGGCTTAGTAAGTGCGATTAAAGGTCCTCTATTTTGAGAGGTTAAAATCCTTTACCCCGATGCTTTGCCGCGCCGGATAATGTATATTCGATTGGATGTGAGATATGTTCAATCGGATACACGAAGTCCGATATCGTTGTCTTTACTTTTTATATATATGTATTGTGTTGTTTGCCCATGGGCTTAGTAAGTGCGATTAAAGGTCCTCTATTTTGAGAGGTTAAAATCCTTTACCAAGATGCTTTGCCGCGCCGGATGATGTATATTCGGTTGAATGTGAGATATGTTCAATCGGGTATACGAAGTCCGATATCGTTGTCTTTATTTTTATATGCATTATGATGTGATGCGCATGGGCTTAGTAAGTTGGATTAAAGGTCCTCCATTTCGAGGGGTTAAAGAACCTTTACCACGATACTTCGATGCACCTTCTATTTCGTTATTCATTTTTCTTTGTATGTCATCTTCTTGCATAATCATGCATCATGATGCATTGCGCATGGGCTTAGTAAGTCGGATTAAAGGTCCTCCATTTCGAGGGGTTAAAATCCTTTACCACGATGGTTTTCTGCGCCTTTTAGCCCGTTATTATTTATTAGGTGTCATCTATTCATCCGTTCATGTATGTGTCATGTTATTTACTACATTTTGGAGGTCACTGCTGTAACCTAGTTCGAACGCGTTTCAGAACACCGCACGAACGCATGTTTTCTGTCTGTTCCCGTTCGAACGCGTTATCAAACGCTATACGAACGCGAACCTTCTGTTTACCGTTCGAACGGGTTTACGAACGCTACTCGAACGCGCATGCATTTGTTTCATCAGGTCTGGTCCCGTTCGAACACGTTATCAAACGCCAGAGGAACGAGAACCTTCTGTTTACCGTTCGAACGCGTTTTCGAACGCTACACGAATGCGCATACACTGAACTGAGTCCTTTTCACATTTCATGCATGATTGCTTCTTGGGTGATTTCTCTTGTATTATGTAATTAACCATGTCATTCCATTACTGACACTTTTGCTGTTATCGTCCATTTGTATTCCCGCATTCATCTATTTGATGTGTTCGCAAGATTGTGTTCAAGCATGACTACGTCGTTAGGATGTTACTTGTTGCTCAAACATGATTTAGCCATTAGTATGTTATTCCTCTATGCATGATCTTGTTATCTCCTTTCACAATAGGTGTTTCTCTATGTTTATGTTTAGGTTGTTATTTATTTCTTCGTGTTTGATGATTCAACATGTTCATGAGATTGTCGTGTGATATCGTATGTTTGCCGTTATGATGATTACTGTAGGCATTGCATTTTCGCATGTGAAACCCGATGATGAGTCTCAGTTGGAGCCACTACCTTTTTAGCTAAGGATATTACGGGAAACGGAGGTCGGAAGGGGAAATTCAGAATAAGTATGTCATCAAGTTCATTTCACAAGTTCACTGTCTTCGTTAGTGCTGCGTTCGTTACTTCGTTCGAACGTCAGACAGATTACGGACGTTCGTGTAGCGTTCGAATGGGCGTTCGAACGGATTCGGTATTTCTGGTTTTGCTGCTAGCCTCGCACCCCAGCCCAATTAGCCCCCCAAAACCCATAAAACACATCCCAATTAATAAAACACATTTAAAACACATGGGAAAATTAAATTAAATATTAAAAAAATAATTAAACCATTTACCAATTAAATAAAACACAAAATATAATCATACCTAATAAAGATAAATCAAATATATTAACTTCCTAACCAAACAAGTCACATACTAAATTAAAAGGATGTCAGGCCTAATTAAAATCAATCATAACAAATTAAATATTTTGTATTCCTAATCTAGCCAAGATTTGTCCCCCCTCAATATTTGACTTTCCTTGCTCAAACACCAAATCATATCTCTCTTTAATGCCAAAATCCCTTCCTTGTGAGACAAGGTGAAGCCCTAGCCCTTCTCTATATAAACAACCCCTAACCAATGCATTCATCTCTCCTAGCACACGCCAATCACAAGGATAAGTAACAAAAAAAAAATATTCTTTTCATCTCCTGCACTCCATAGCCGAACACATCACCCTCCTTAACCCCTCCATAACCGAAAATAACAAGCCTTTATATCTTTCTAAAGCCACCGAAACCAGCCCTATACAGCAGCCCTCCATCACCGAAAATTACAACCAAAAACCGAACTGCAGTGAACACAAAAACTGCACTGTTTTACACGCCCAAACAGCAGTAATTAACCCCTAAAACAGCAGCAAAATACACTTAAAACATTCCCTAAAAACCTTAAAGTAGTAACATAAAAAAACTGCACTCCTATTAGCCCTCAAACAACCCTTAAAATCCTCAAAACAGTAACATAAAAATTGCATTCATAATCCTTAAAATAATCACACAAGACTGCATAAAAAACCCACACAAAAACTCGGAACAGTCCGTTGAAACGTCAAAACAGGTGACTTGAACAGTGAGCAGCAAAACAGAGGCCGAACAGTAGCTGAACGGAGTTCGAACAGCAAGCTAAATAGCAAAGCAGTGAGCTAGGACGCTAAACTAGTGAACCGGAGAAGTTGAGGAGCTGTACCCTTCCGACGTCCGTGAAACGCAAGCCTGAAAGTTGGCAAAAAGGTTAGACCTGAGGGTATCTTTCACACTCATTTTTTTGTTTTTTTTATTTTTACTTTTATTATTTATTGAGTATTACTTACATGATTGTCATGTTGAAATGCATGTTGTGGCCCTTGAGTAGATAAATATGCATGAATTATGAGATGTTTTATGTTGTGGCTGTGGAATAAAATGAGAGATGTGTCAACTCTCACGGTATATCGGATGGAAACCCGGACATAAATTTCATAGCCGACTCCGAATGGACGGTAGTATGATCTGTACTCGGGATACAACTCTACGTACCGCTTGAGTAAACGGCACCCTCTTTTGTTTTGTGTTGCTTTGGTTTATTTATTTTTCGTCACTTGAATTCTGCATGTTGCTTATTTATGCATGATTCAATCGAGCGCATGAGCTTAGTAAGTGGAATGAAAGATCCCATATGGGGAGGGGTTAAAGCCCTTTACCACGATGCTTTGCCGCGCCGGTTGATGTGTGTTCGGTTGAATGCAAGATATGTTCAATCGGGCATACTAAGTTTGATATTATTGCTTTTAATTCTTTGTATGCATGATTCAATCGAGTGCATGGGCTTAATAAGTGGAATGAAAGATCCCATATGGGGAGGGGTTAAGCCCTTTACAACGATACTTTGCCGCGCCGGTTGATGTGTGTTCGGTTGAATGCAAGATACGTTCAATCGGGCATACCAAGTTTGATATTATTGCTTTTAATTTTTTGTATGCATGATTCAATCGAGCGCATGGGCTTAGTAAGTGGAATGAAAGATCCCATATGGGGAGGGGTTAAAGCCCTTTACCATGATGTTTTGCCGCGCCGATTGATGTGTGTTCGTTGAATGCAAGATACGTTTAATCGGACATACTGAGCTTGACATTGTTGTCTATATTCTTTATGTTGCATGCATCAGGTCTGGTTCCATTCGAACGCGTTCTCGAACGCTACACGAACGCGAACCTTCTGTTTACCGTTCGAACGCGTTCTCAAACGCTACGCGAACGCACACGCATTTTCTTAGTCTCATCATGCATCAGGTCTGGTTTCGTTCGAACGCGTTCTCGAACGTTATACGAACGCGAACCTTCTATTTACCGTTCGAACGCGTTCTCGAACGCTACGCGAACGCACATGCACTTTCTTAGTGTTATCATGCATCGGGTCTGGTTCCGTTCGAACGCGTTCTCGAACGCTATACGAACGCGAACCTTCTGTTTACCGTTAAAACGCATTTTCAAACGCTACGCGAACGCGCACCCACTGAACTGAGTCCTTTTCATCAGATTTCATACATAGTTTTCCTAGTAGCTATCCCCACATGTATGAATACAATGTGTTTAATGTATTACGATTCATATACCTATGTCATGATAACATTTGAGTATTATTTCTTGTGGTATATCGGATGGACACCCAGACATAAATTCCGTAGCCGATTCCGAATGGACGGTAGTACGGTCTGTACTTGGGATACAATTCCACGTACCACTTGAGAAGGTGCTCACATGTGTGCTTGTGTGGTTAGTATGTGTGCTTGTGTTTTCTTGAATATAATATGCCAGTGAAGTTGTATGTTTGTCACTCCTTTGATGTACTTTCAAGCATGCAATCTTAGATGTGAAATATATGTAAACTTAGGTGTAAGTTTTATTTTGTACATATGAATTTAGAAGCATGATACTCTTAGGAATAAGTGCTACTTAAGCCTGATTAAATTATTACATAAATCCTTTCATTACAAGTGGCATAAGTAAGGGACCATTCCGAACCCAACGATTTGAGGTCTTCCCTTGAGAGGGGTGAGTGCGGCCTTAAATATCATTTTCCCGGTTCACACCGGGTGGCGACTCCATTATTCCCCGGTTTAGTCCCCTGTGGCTACGCCGTACTCCCGAACGGGCCGCGAGCCCGGGACAGCATGTGTCGCCCTGTTTCTGTGTTCCCACAGTCTGGCGACTCCACTGGGGATAGAGAATCGACCCCGAAATATTGTCTTGTGATGTTTGGATTTGTGTTTTAATTGACTGTGTCTATAGTGGATAAAGTGAGGGTTTAATCAAAGGCATTTTGAGGCTAGGTAATGGTTTGGTGTCTTCCTTCATTCACTACCTTTCTAGAAGGAAAAGCTGTGAAGGCACCTAGATAGCCATCTACTCGTAGCCTATTGTGATGGACTAATTTGGATTACTCGTTGTTTATTCCTGACACCAAGCGATAAGAGCCTAAGAGGCTTGGGTATTTAAGTAGCCTCGCTCCACCTTCCCTCTGGGGAATCTACAACGGGAAATCCATTTGACAGTCCGTCACACACCATAGCTCATTGGCACGTACCTTAATGTATAAAAAGGGTGCGCTCACTTGGTTGCTCAAACCCTTGAGTGGGGAGACCTAGTTGTGGGCCATCCTTCGCCGGTGAGAGCCTTTGCCTATACTCTTGCTAACCCACCCATAGACCGGGTTGGCTAAAGTAACAATTATTTCCTTGAATATGTGCTTGTGGACCATCCTCATTTGGATGCAGTTGGACTATTGTCAGAAATGCGGATTTGCTGGGCCATTTAAACTGGGGCGAGTTCGTACCTTATGACTATTAGGCAGAAGCTTCTGAAATGTTGATGGGCCATTATGTAGAAATTATTACGTTATGTTTGCATCATCTTTCTTCTATGCTTGTGTTTGGGAACATCGTCGTTTGGATCCATTTGGACCATTTGTCATGGGATATGGGCTTGTTGGGCCATTTAAACTGGACAAGAACGTATTTCATGACTATTGGGCCAAAGGCGTCTAAGTGTTGATGGGCCACTTTGTGCTTGTGTTCGGAACATTACCATTTGGACTTAGTTGGGCTCCTTGTCATAAGATGTGAACTCGTTGGGCCATTTAAACTGGGATGGGTTCACTCATGTGACAATTAGCCCGAAAGATTCTAAAATGGTAACGGGCCGATTTGTTTGAAAATTTTAATTGATTTAATATGTTATATATGTTACATGCATCTCGTGCACCTCATACATACATATATCATGTTAACACCATCTATGTCTCAAAAAGACATCATAGATACCGTTTGGGTTAGAGAAGGGACAAGACTCACTAAAAGAACAAGTATGAGTGAATCCGATAATGAGGTGTCCCGTATGGATCAGTTAGAGAACGGTCTCGCCAAAATCACTGAACAGTTGCAAGCTTTGACTACTGTTATGGCTGGTATAGCTGGGTCTCGCGCCGGGGTTAATTCTGGGGATGTGAGGCAAGAGGAATCTCCGAACAGATTGGGGGATGATACCCCCGCTTTTAAGGATGATATGGCAGAGTATGCAGCAGGCAGAGTATCTGGGTCTCAGGCAGAGTTACAGAAACTTCGGGATCAGGTTGAGTCGGTTACCCGCAAGATGAGGGGTAAGAATGAGGATTTGCTAGATTATGACACACTGACTTTCGAGGAACAGTTGCCGGCACAATTCAAGATGCCTGATATGGCTAAGTTTAACGGGAATGGGGATCCAAGAGTGCATCTCCGACAGTTTGTATCAGTCATGAGTTCAGTTGGCTTATCTCAGCGCCAAGTGTAGAAAATGTTCGGAATGTCGCTTGAAGGAGCTCCTGTGGTGTGGTACCACAGTTTGGAGAAGAAAGTGAATGAATATTGGAGGGAGTTGGCTAATGCCTTCCTAAAACAGTATGTCACTGACCTAGAGATCGATCTGTCACTCCGTGATCTAGAGAATGTTAAGCAGAAAGCGGAGGAGAGTTTTAAGGAGTATGTGGACCGGTGGAGGGGTCAGTTATTGAAGATGCAGACTAGGCCTTCGGAGAATGATCAGATTAAGATGATTATCAAGGGCACCAAGCCCTCCATTTACAGCAAGTTGAGGAGGATGACCTCCATGATTGCAGACTTTCGGCAGTTGAGGGAAACTGTCATGGATATTGAGGAAGAAGAGGCCGAGAATAGAAAATTCTATGGTTTGAACAGGAGGCCCATTGGGGGAACATCAAGAGCAAAGCCCGTTTCTGCTGAGATTGCCGCTATCCGGAACCGGCAGTTTTCCAACTTGGGAAGGCCCCTGTCCAAGGTGCTAGAGAAATTGAAGAGGCAAGGGCTCTTAAAACCCTTGGAAGCCAAACCATTACCCAATCCTCTACCACCACATTATAACCTAAGCCTTTACTATCAATTTCACCAACAAAAAGGGCCATGACACTGACAATTGCGCCTGACTCCGCCATGAAATCCAAGACCTGATAGACTCCAAGAAAATACCTGACCCAGAAACAGAACAGCCTGACACACACAGAAACCCCTTACCCAATTACCGCGCCGTACCACCACCAGCCTATATGATCAATTCTGGCCTCCCAGAAGACCTTGTCCTGAAATCCTTAGCCTTTTGCCTGGGAATCTGGGATAATACTAGTGAAGATGAGTTTGGCAGGAAAAAAACTTTTGGCTTGATTTCTCTAGCAGTGATGAGGAAGAAGTAAGGGGAATGACGTGCAGTGGTCGCTTCTACAATGATATGGCGGAAAAGGGTAAGGAA
This sequence comes from Zanthoxylum bungeanum, assembly GCA_019454045.1. NCBI lineage: Eukaryota > Viridiplantae > Streptophyta > Magnoliopsida > Sapindales > Rutaceae > Zanthoxylum > Zanthoxylum bungeanum. Next base: position 37,945 of record SKCR01041491.1, read on the forward strand.
GTTTTGACAGATGGTAGAGAAATGGTTGAGACAGCAGAAAATACTGAAGGGGATGTAGTGCTGAGGCAATTGAGGAAGACTATAGCACAAGTGAGTATCTGTTTATGTGCATCTCGGGAGCATAGGCAGGCTATGGTTGAGGCCTTGAGCAAGATTGTGGTACCGGAAGACGCCAACCCTGCAATGTTTGTTGGGTCGGTTCAGAAAGAAGCTTTGTAGATATCTTTTTTCTGAGGATGAACTCCCGCGGAGGGAAGAAATCATAATAGGCCTCTATTTATCAGGGCCGAAGTGAGGGGCAAGAAAACTTCATGTGTAATGGTGGATGACGGTTCGTCCATCAATGTGTGCCTGTTGAAAATTCTGGCAAGATTGGGTATGAAAGCAACAGACTTTGACCCCTCCAGTATGACTATTAAGGCTTATGATGACAGTAAAAAGGGAGTTGAGGGTACTTTTGTGGCTATGGTCAAGGTAGGGCCAATTGAAGATGAGGTTGAGTTCACAGTGCTGGACATCCCAGCCACTTTTGCCTTATTGTTGGGAAGGCCTTGGTTTCACAAACTTGGGGGCGTGCCTTCCACTTTGCATCAAATGATCAAGTTCCCGTATGAGGGAGAAGTTGTTACCATCCGGGATGAGTTAGATAATGCCGTGGCTGCCTTGGAGGTACAACCTTTCACGAGGTTTCAGGTGTCAGCTACTTTTGAGGAGTGGGTGGATCCTAGGGTGGCTAGGATTATGGAGAAAATGAAGTTTGAGCCGGGTAAAGGTTCAAAATTGCCAGATTTCAGAGGACAGCCCACTCGGAAAGGTTTGGGGTATAGATCTGATGAAGAAAAGCCAAAGGTCAAGAAAAAGGGCCTGAAACTGATGGAATGTTTTGTGAAAGCTTCAGGATATCAAGGGGAGCCTGAACCTGTGGAAGTTAATGGGATTGTGGTGCCTGGATTTGAGATCTTCCAGGATTTTTTGGGTGAGAAACCGCTGACTGAAGAAGCTGTGGAAGCAGAGAATTGGGAAGAAGAATTGATGAAGTTGGAGAGCCTGACTCTGGGAGAGGATGAAAAGCCTGAGGAAGACCTGATTGCAGAGGAAGAAGTGTCTATAGATGATGAAGACATTTACCTTCCTGATTTGTTTGAATGTACTTCCGCATTATCCAATAAAAGACATTTCTTTTGCTTACTTGCCTGAGTCATTTCCATTTACTCTGCACGAATCAAGCATATTTGATATCAGTTCGGCCAGAACTACTGCATTTAACTTGGGTACGCTTGAGAACCCCAAGGAAATTCTGATTGCAAGTGAAGTTACCTCTGAAGAGAGGGAGAAACTAGAAGAAGTATTGGTTAGATATGCCAAAGTGTTTGCTTGGTCCTATGAGGACATGCCCGGGTAGGGTAGACAGAAACATTGCCCAACACACAATACCAACTTATCCGAATATGAGGCCAGTAAAACAGAAACTCCGACGGATGAGACCAGAATGGGCTGAGAAAGTCAGAGAAGAAGTTAAGAAACAGATAGATGTGGGGTTCCTGAAGTAGTAAAGTAGTAAGATCATGAGTGGTTGGCTATATAGTGCCGGTGCCGAAGAAAGACGGGAAGGTCAGAATGTGTGTAGACTACAGAGATCTCAACAAGGCTTGTCCGAAAGATGATTTTCTCTACCGCATATAGATGTTCTGGTTGATAGTGCGGCTTTATCTGCTATGTATTCGTTGCAGATGGATTTTCAGGTTACAATCAGGTTCTCATGGCTGAGAAGACAAACATAAGACTGCATTTGTTACTGAGTGGGGTACTTATTGCTACAAGGTTATGCCGTTTGGGCTTAAGAATGCGGGGGCTACTTATCAGCGGATGGCCACTACACTTTTCCACGACTTGATGCACAAAGAGATTGAGGTGTATGTAGATGACATGATGGTGAAATCAGAGACAGGGTTGGGCATATTGAAGCACTGGAGAGGTTCTTCAGAGAGTTGACAGATACAACTTGCGGCTAATCCTAAGAAATGTGTGTTTGGGGTGACATCAGGGAATTGCTTGGTCATACAGTGGGAATGGGCGGAATAGAGGTAGACTCCGAAAAGATCAAGGCAATCACAGAAATGCCTGCACCGAAGACAGAGAAAGAAGTCAGAGCATTCTTGGGAAAAATTCAGTACATCAGTCGGTTCATCGCCAAGTTAACGTCAGTATGTGAACCTATCTTCAAACTGTTGAGAAAAGATCAGCCAGTGAGATGGAATGAACAGTGTCAGACAGCCTTCGACAAAATCAGAGAGTACTTGGTAAAGCCTCCTGTATTGAAACCTCCGAGACCGGGCAGACCTTTGATATTGTATTTGGCTATAGAATCAGAAGCACTGGGGGCTATGATGGTACAGGCAGATGAGACAGGGGTGGAACATGCAGTTTACTATCTGAGTAAGAAGATGCTCCCGTATGAGGCTCGATATCAGGAAGTTGAGAAGATCTGTCTTGCAGTGGTATGGGCTTCCAGAAAGTTGCGACATTACTTCCAATCATACAAGATCCAGGTAGTGGCAAAGGAGAATCCTCTAAAATATCTTCATTCGGTGCCTTCACTAGTGGGAAAATTGGGCAGATGGTTGGTATTACTGACAGAGTTTGACATTGAGTATCTCACCTCCAAAGTGATCAAAGGGCGAGCAGTAGCAGAGTTTCTGGCAATGCAACCTGTTGAGGGGGATCAGTATAAGTTTGAATTTCCAGATGAAGAGATCCAAGCAATAACAGTCCAGAGATTGAAGATGTATTTGACGGAGCAGTGAATTACAAAGGAGCCGGAATTGGGATCGTGATAGTGACCCCCGAGGGAGAGACTTTGCCTTTAGCCAAGAGGTTGACATTCAGAGTGACTAATAACATGGCCGAGTATGAAGCATGTGCTTTCGGTTTGACAGCATTGATAGCCTTGAAGGCCGGGAGTGTGGAAGTCTACGGAGATTCTATGTTGGTGGTCCAGCAGATGCGAGGAGAATGGGAATTGAAAGAAGAACGGTTGAAACCTTACCTTTTTCACCTCAGAAAGTTGGCACAGGTTATCCCCGAGTGTAAGTTTCAGCACTTACCAAGAGAAGAGAATCAGATGGCAGATGCATTGGCTACACTTGCAGCAACTTGGGAAAATCCAGAAAAGTTAGTGATGAGACCGTTGATACTGACAACAACGACCAGACCTGTTTATGAGATAGAAAGAATTCTGGAAGTTGAGGTCGACGACGGTAAACCTTGGTATTATGACATTCAGAGGTATCTGGAACATGGCGAACTCCCGGAAGGGGCAGGCAGAAAAGACAGAATAGCCATTCAGAAGTTAGCTTCCCAGTATGTGGTTTGAAAGGGGAACTGTACAAGAGAAGGCAAACGGTATTCAGTTGAAGTGTTTGAGAAAAGAAGAAGCTCAGCATGTAATGGAAGAAATACACGCGGGGTATGTGGTCCGCACATGAACGGGTTGAATCTGTCCCGCAAGATAGTGAGACAAGGTTTTTATTGGTCAACCATGGAAACAGATTGCGCGAAGATGGTGAAGCACTGTCATGATTGTCAAGCACATGGTAATTTGAATCACTTACCACACACAGAGTTACACGGGCTGTCAGAGCCGTGGCCTTTCTCAGCATGGGGAATTGATATGATTGGAGAAATTCGACCGAATGCATCGAATGGGCATCGCTATATAGTAGTGGCAGTAGATTACTTCTCGAAGTGGGTGGAAGCCGAATCATTCCGCAATGTTACAGCAAAACAGATGGCAAAGTTTATAGCTCGGAACCTCATTTGTCGGTATGGTATGCCGCATCATGTAGTGACAGACAACGGAGTTCAGTTTCAAGGAGAGACGAAGGCAATGTTACAGAGGTACGGGATAGGCCACCACAAGTCATCACCGTACAGGCCGCAGGCAAATGGGGCAGTTGAGGCAGCCAACAAGACCATAAAGACGATTTTAGCCAAGATGACAGAGAACTGCAGAGATTGGGCCGAGAAACTACCATATGCTCTGTGGGGGTACAGAACATCAGTAAGGACAGCAACAGGGGCCACACCTTACTCTTTGGTCTATGGAATGGAAGCAGTGTTACCAGTAGAAGTGGAAATACAGTCTATGAGGGTATTAGCAGAGGCAGAATTACCAGAACATGAGTGGGTCGCACAGAGGTTTGATCAGTTAGCACTATTGGATGAGAAGAGAACTAAGTCTTTGTATCACATGCAGTTGTATCAGAAGAGACTAGCCCGAGCATTCAACAAGAAAGTACGTCCCACCAAGATCAGAGAAGGTGATTTGGTACTTAAGCAGTCGAGGCCGTCGACGACAGATCCGAGAGGAAAATTCAGACCAAACTGGGAAGGACCTTACATAGTGCAGAAGGTAATGGGAAATGGAGCAGTGAAGCTATCAGACTTGGAGGGGAACGAGTTCACCGAGCCGATCAACGTAGACAGATTGAAGCAATACTTTGCCTGAGGGAGAGAAGACCGAGCAGTCACCACGGGAATTAGCAGAAGACCTAACCAACGGAATAAGAAAATCATTCATGCATACACGTAACATTGCATTCTCTTCGTGTTTGTTTTGTTTTGTGTTCGCAGTGTTCAAGAGAAGAAAGATGGAAGAGAAGGAGAAAGCAGGTGGAGGGAGATGAGGGCCGGCGAAGCGGCGATGAGCCAAGGCAGCGTCAGCGCAGTTCAGTTTTAGGATGAGTCCCAAGGGGCGAGGCCATACAGTCGGGATGGCGAGGTCCCTATGTCAGCGGTGTTGGGTCGAGGTGCCCAGGGTCGAGGTGCCCCCGTTGTCAGTTGTAGTTCCGGGTCGAGGTGCCCAGGGTCGAGGTACCCACTACATCATCAGTTCAAGGGCGAGGTCCCTATGGTCAGCGGTGTTGGGTCGAGGTGCCCAGGGTCGAGGTGCCCCCGTTGTCAGTTGTAGTTCCGAGTCGAGGTGCTCAGGGTCGAGGTACCCACTACATCATCAGTTCGAGGGCGGTCCCTATAGTCAGCGGTGTTGGGTCGAGGTGCCCACTACATCATCAGTTCGAGGGCGAGGTCCCTATTGTCAGCGGTATTGGGTCGAGGTGCCCAGGGTCGAGGTGCCCCCGTTGTCGGTTGCAGTTATTGGGATGCGTCCCAGGATCGAGGTCCACTGCAGCACCAACTCAGCTCGAGGCAGCAGCCGAGCCAGGTAAGTGAAAATGCATCGCATAACTTTGATAGGATTATTCAAAACCACACACTGCACAAGTCCCATCAAAGTGGGGGCGACTGTAGGCATTGCATTTTCGCATGTGAAACCCGATGATGAGTCTCAGTTGGAGGCACTACCTTTTTAGCTAAGGATATTGCGGGAAACGGAGGTCGGAAGGGGAAATTCAGAATAAGTACGTCATCAAGTTCATTTCACAAGTTCACTGTCTTCGTTAGTGCTGCGTTCGTTACTTCGTTCGAACGTCAGGCAGATTGCGGACGTTCGTGTGTAGCGTTCGAATGGGCGTTCGAACGGAGTCGGTATTTCTGGTTTTGCTGCTAGCCTCGCACCCCAGCCCAATTAGCCCCCCAAAGCCCATAAAACACATCCCAATTAATAAAACACATTTAAAACACATGGAAAATTAAATTAAATATTAAATAAAATAATTAAACCATTTACCAATTAATAAAACACAAAATATAATCATACCTAATAAAGATAAATCAAATATATAACTTCCTAACCAAACAAATCACATACTAAATTAAAAGGATGTCATGCCTAATTAAAATCAATCATAACAAATAAATATTTTGTATTCCTAATCTAGCCAAGTTGTCCCCCCTCAATCTTTGACTTTCCTTGCTCAAACACAAATCATATCTCTCTTTAATGCCAAAATCCCTTCCTTGTGAGACAAGGTGAAGCCCTAGCCCTTCTCTATATAAAAACCCTAACCAAGGCATTCATCTCTCCTAGCACACGCCAATCACAAGGATAAGTAACAAAAAAAATATTCTTTTCATCTCCTCCACTCCATAGCCGAACACATCACCCTCCTTAACCCCTCCATAACCGAAAATAACAAGCCTTTATATCTTCCTAAAGCCACCGAAAGCAGCCCTATACAACAGCCCTCTATCACCGAAAATTACAACCAAAAACCGAACTGCAGTGAACATAAAAACTGCACTGTTTTACACGCCCAAACAGCAGTAATTAACCCCTAAAACAGCAGCAAAATACACTTAAAACATTCCCTAAAAACCTTAAAGTAGTAACATAAAAAACTGCACTCCTATTAGCCCTCAAACAACCCTTAAAATCCTCAAAACAGTAACATAAAAATTGCATTCATAATCCTTAAAATAATCACACAAGACTGCATTAAAACCCACACAAAAACTCGGAACAGTCCGTTGAAACGTCAAAACAGGTGACTTGAACAGTGAGCAGCAAAACAGAGGCCGAACAGTAGCAGAACGGAGTTCGAACAGCAAGCTAAACAGCAAAGCAGTGAGCTAGGACGCTAAACTAGTGAACCGGAGAAGTTGAGGAGTTGTACCCTTCCGACATCCGTGAAACGCAAGCCTGAAAGTTGGCAAAAAGGTTAGACCTGAGGGTATCTTTCACACTCATTTTTTTGTTTTTTTTTTATTTTTACTTGTATTATTTATTGAGTATTACTTACATGATTGTCATGTTGAAATGCATGTTGTGGCCCTTGAGTAGATAAATATGCATGAATTATGAGATGTTGTATGTTGTGGTTGTGGAATAAAATGAGAGATGTGTCAACTCTCGCGGTATATCGGATGGAAACCGGACATAAATTTCATAGCCGATTCGAATGGACGGTAGTATGATCTGTACTCGGGATACAACTCTACGTACCGCTTGAGTAAACGGCACCCTCTTTTGTTTTGTGTTGCTTTGGTTTATTTATTTTTCGTCACTTGAATTCTGCATGTTGCTTATTTATGCATGATTCAATCGAGCGCATGGGCTTAGTAAGTGGAATGAAAGATCCCCTATGGGGAGGGGTTGGGGTTAAAAACCTTTCCACGATGTTTTGCCGCGCCGGTTGATGTGTGTTCGGTTGAATGCAAGATACGTTCAATCGGGCATACTAAGTTTGATATTATTGCTTTTAATTCTTTGTATGCATGATTCAATCGAGTGCATGGGCTTAGTAAGTGGAATGAAAGATCCCCTATGGGGAGGGGTTAAAGCCCTTTACCACGATGCTTTGCCGCGCTGGTTGATGTGTGTTCGGTTGAATGCAAGATACGTTCAATCGGGCATACCAAGTTTGATATTATTGCTTTTAATTCTTGTATGCATGATTCAATCGAGCGCATGGGCTTAGTAAGTGGAATGAAAGATCCCCTATAGGGAGGGGTTAAAGCCCTTTACCACGATGCTTTGCCGCGCCGGTTGATGTGTGTTCGGTTGAATGCAAGATACGTTTAATCGGACATATTGAGCTTGACATTGTTGTCTTTTTCTTTGTGTTGCATGCATCAGGTGGTTCCGTTCGAACGCGTTCTCGAACGCTACACGAACGCGAACCTTCTGTTTACCATTTGAACGTGGTCTCAAACGTTACGCGAACGCACACGCATTTTCTTAGTCTCATCATGCATCAGGTCTGGTTTCGTTCGAACGCGTTCTCGAACGCTCTACGAACGCGAACCTTCTATTTATCGTTCGAACGCGTTCTCGAACGCTACGTGAACGCACACGCACTTTCTTAGTCTTATCATGCATCGGGTCTGGTTCCGTTCGAACGCGTTCTCGAACGCTATACGAACGCGAACCTTCTGTTTACCGTTAGAACGCGTTTTCAAACGCTACGCGAACGCGCACCCACTGAACTGAGTCCTTTTCATCAGATTTCATACATAGTTTTCCTAGTAGCTATCCCCACATGTATGAATACAATGTGTTTAATGTATTACGATTCATATACCTATGTCATGATAACATTTGAGTATTATTTCTTGTGGTATATCAGATGGACACCCAGACATAAATTCCGTAGCCGATTCGAATGGACGGTAGTACGGTCTGTACTTGGGATACAATTCCACGTACCACTTGAGAAGGTGCTCACATGTGTGCTTGTGTGGTTAGTATGTGTGCTTGTGTTTTCTTGAATATAATATGCCAGTGAAGTTGTATGTTTGTCGCTCCTTTGATGTACTTTCAAGCATGCAATCTTAGATGTGAAATATGTAAACTTAGGTGTAAGTTTTATTTTGTACATATGAATTTAGAAGCATGATACTCTTGGAAATAAGTGCTACTTAAGCCTGATTAAATTATTACATAAATCCTTTCATTACAAGTGGCATAAGTAAGGGACCATTCCGAACCCAACGGTTTGAGGTCTTCCCTTGAGAGGGGTGAGTGCGGCCTTAAATCTCATTTTCCCGCTTCACACCGAAACTGGACGACGCATGTTGTTCTAGGCTCGCGGCCTAGTTGGGAGTACGGAATAGCCCGTGGTGGACTAAACTGGAGAATAATGGAGTCACCACACTTGGCTTTCTTTAAAATTCCCTATGAAATTCATGGGAAAGGCAACCTTTATTCTAGTAATAAGGATCTACTGTGATAGATCTAAAAGTTGTTGGCACTCTCCGAGAACTCGTACATTGACAAACATGTACGCGACCTGGTGTCTCATAAGCTTTAAACATATGTAGTCACTATCAGGCCGATCCAGGTGATGGTCACTGGATTGATGTTAAGAACATCCTTTAGTATCTTAGACGAACTAAAGATGCTTTCTTAATTTATGGAGATGGAGAACTTGAGGTGACTAGGATCACCGATGCAAGTTTCCAAACCGATAAAGACGACTATAAGTTGCAATAAGGGTACATATTTTGTTTGAACAATGGAACAGTGAGCTAGAAATCTTCCAAGCAAGATAATGTTGACGATTCAACAACAAAAGCGGAATACATTGCTGCGGCTGAGGCATCAAAAGAAGCATTTTGGATATATAAAATTCCTAATTGGATTAGGAGTAGTTCTGTTAGCAGCAGAGCTGGGCTACAGCACATGCTAAGGAATTACGATCTCATCAATGATCCAAGTATGTATTTCGATAGTTTCATCTGATTCGTGAGATCGTACATCGTGGCGATGTAAAGATCGAAAAGATCGTTTCAGATGATAACCTTGCATATCCGCTGACGAAAGCTATATCTCAGTAAAGGTTTGAGCGACCCGTACAAAGTTTTGGTGTTAGACACTTGAGTGATTGGCTATAGGCCAAGTCGGAGATTGTTGGACAATTATGACCCATAGCATCACTATTTGTAAAAGACATGGTGTTTTTGTACAAATTAACTATGTGACAAAGGAAATTGCTCTTTTATCATTTTGTAATTGGATTACTTGGATATATAAATGATAAAAGTCCATATGATTATTACCGGATTAATAAGATATGAGACAATATTAATCCACCAAAGGTTTAATCATTAAATATCCCTAGTCGTAGTATTATCGAGACTGGACAAAGATAATGCGGAATAGGCTAGTATTACACTTGTGCGCGTTATGGAAGCTTAACGACATAGTTCTCATATATTTAAGTATTGAATACTTATGCAAGTGTGATAGGAGGTTTTGTTAGCCGTTGGACCGGGAAAAGCTTTGCTCTGGATAGACCCCTCGGAATCCCATTGGTAATATGACTATGTGCCTATGGGAATCCGAATCAGGGTAGGTGTATGTGGTCTTAACCTGAGACTTGCATCGATAATACTTGCGACAATTAGTATACTTTGGTTTTGGTCGTCCAGAGCTTTAACAGGTTATGTGTACGCCTCTCTGGGTATACTGAGAATCATAGTGTATTGGGTGTGATGTCAAGATGGAAGTATCACTTCAGTCATATGGAGATGATGATCACGCAGGATACATAACTAGTACTCTTAAATGCTGCAGCTATCGGGATAGTATGACTAGGTCATGATTATTCGATTATGGAGACTAGTTGCTAGTGATCCGATATATGCTTCGTACGGGGCAGACACAATTCCAGCCCCAGGCTTAGCATGTGACATCCTATACTGGATCGTATTACGTAATACATTGTATACTACGCTTGATACAAATTATATATTCCTCGTTGAATATTTCTGGAGAATTGGGTTGGCACAGTGCTTTGCTAGAAGCCAACCATGTCTTGTAAATCGGTGAGAATGTGGTACCGGGTACCCACGTGTTCGGATAGTCCGATGACCGTATTTACTGCCAACATATCCATGGATCTCTTGGGTCGCTTCCCAAAGATTCACCGATGACATTTGACTCGAACATAATTAATCTGAGATTAATTATGAAAGAGAAAATTAATCTGGGATTAATTACGGTAAGAATTAATCTGGGATTAATTCATCAAGAAGAGAGAACGCGATTAATTTGGAATTAATTGGCAAAGTAAATTTAATAGTTAAATTCGATTTTACTATTCAATTTATTTAATTGGGCTAAAATAATATATCAGATATATTAATTGAAATTGGATTTCAATACGGAATTAAAATTGTATTTTAATTCAAGCGAACGAATTAATTTGGAATTAATTCGTAAGTGACTTTCGTAATAATTTTGCTAGGCATTATTATTTAATTAAATTGGATTTAATTACGTCATGACGAAAAAGTTCGTTTAATCAGATTAAACGAACCCGAGCCCAAAGTGTGTTGTAAGAGCCAACTAAATTTGGAATTTAAAGTGGTGGGACCTACTTTACTTATATCAAATGTTTGACATTTGATGGAGGTAGTTGGGCTTTAAATTAAATGAAACCATTTACTTTTCACCAACCTTATTTTTGGAAAACAATTACTTTATCTTGGTTTTGGAAACCAAAATACAAGAAAACACAAAACTCTCTCTTTCTCTTCTCCTACCATTGCCGAACACTCTTCTTCCTTGGAGGAAAATTTGTTTCAATTTTTGGACAAAGCTAGCACTATGGGAGTCAAAGAAAGGAGATAGGGAAACTCATCCAAGAGTTTGGAACTCAAAAATAGGGCTTGGAGCTTCTACATCCAACAAAAAGTTTTGAACTTCAACCGATCAATGTGAGTTTTTCCGCAACTAATCTTGTAATATTCACACATGAATCAATGTTAGGATCATTGGCATGTCTTGTGAAATCCTCGAACGAGCGTAGTAAAAATTATTAGACCACCCTAAAATGTTAGTAATATAGTGAGTATGAGTTTTCATGAATAATGAATAAATTTTGTTAAGTAAGGATATAAATTCACAACCTTGGTATTGAATTTTTTTGCTAATTCTAGATTATCACTAGGAGATGCGGTTCCACCACCATCGCAAGGCGTCACCATCAAGTTCTGAACCAGTGAGTGGACACAGTTTTTCTTAAGTTGATTTTACTTTATGATGTTTTTAAATTTCAGACTTACATTTTTTGTATTTAGGCATTAGCCAAGTTTGTTTTGCATTATATTTTGTTTAGCATGTTTTGAGAAATGATTTAGAAAAGAAGTGTTTTCAAATCATAGTTTTATATTTTCGAGGCATGCGGGAAAAACCCACCTCAGTATGCAACTTGATACAGACATGGAATTGATGGATGACATGTGCATATGTAGAGGACTGAGGGGACGACGATACGTAACGCCCACAGATCCTTGTTCAGGACTAGGGATGACAGATGCCTCTAGATCCTAGTTTTAGAGCTTGGAGGGTAGCATAGATTCGCACCCCCGGTTCTAGTTCAGTGGCTTGGGGGACGGCGATACGTAACGCCCCAATGACCCTTGTTTCAGGGACAGAAGTGACATGTTTTGCGGAACGGCGATACGTAATGCCCTAATGTCATGGATTTGCACTCCTGGCTCTAGTTAGGCTTATGTGGGGATGGAGATACGTAACGCTCCCATATGTCAGGTTTTCAGAGACCGATATCAGTTTTTAGAAATAGTTTTCAGAAACAGATATTTCAAATATAGTTTTCAGAACAGATCCTTCAGATACAGGTTTTGAGAATCAGATTTTCAAAAGTATATTGCAGATAGAAGTTTTCTAGAAAGGAAAGTTTTCAAAAATATCAGTTTTATAAAAGACTTTCAGAAAAGATAAGTTTTGCAAAAGAGTTTTCAGACAAGATTTTCAGAAAGAGAGTTCAGAGTTTTCAGACAAGAAAAGAATTTTCATATAAGATTTTCCTAGGAAGATTTTGGTTTTAAAACCATATATTCTTTTTCATTATAATATTTCAGTTTCGTTTTAAATCGTCCACTCACTTAGATCGTTCAAATGGTCTAACCTCCTACTCCCAGTTTTCTTATTTTACAGGTATTCTCGGAGGACGAGATCGGGAGGATGGATACTGATGGCAGTCACTAGGGTATGGAGTCTACCAGATCAATTCAAAGAAAAAGAGTCCAGTCAGAGTCAAGAGAAGTCATGGGTATTGTGTCAGTCATTGTATAAAGTTAAAATGCTTATCAATAAAAGTTATAAAAGCAAGTGTTGTCGAGTATACAGTTATTAATGTTGATTTTGCATATTATGTTGTTGGGTTTGGGCAACGATCCCATACATGAAAGTCTGCATTAAGTAAAAGTATCAGTGTTGTTCATAGTACGGTCTATTCCCTACCGGTAGTATCTCACAGATTGGGGATGTTACAAAGATGGTATCAGAGCATGGTCTAGGGAGTGAGTGACTGCAGTGGGCAGAGTACTGGGGTCTTGTATATGTAGTATGTCCATGATACCCGTATACAAGGTACTATCTCTCCAATATCCAATCCTTGAGTACGTCCTCAAAGTTCTATAGACAGGTTAGTAAGAATTCCAAAGCTATTTAAGTATATTTCCTTAGAAATAATAATATTCTTTGAAGAGCCTTCTGTAATCATCCTGAATATTAGTAGAAGTTCAAATTTAACTATAAAACCAGAAAATTCGGTACTAAGAAAAGCTACTATAGAGAGTAGGAAGAGAAAACTATAAGAAGTGAGGAAATATGCATAGATGTTTGAGTAGCCAGAGACAAGGAAAGTAAAGAGATATAACGAGATAGGAAAGTCCTAAGGATACCCACCCAAGGAAGTAGATAGAGAAAGAAAAATTAGGAAGAATTGTAAAGGATAAGAGCACAAATGTTTAAGCAATTAGAGGTAGAGGATATAAAAACATTTAAGTAAAGAAAGTAAAAAACCTTAGACGTGAGTAAGATTCCTTCCTTGATCAGAAAATTTCTTCAAGTAGACTCAATAGCCTTAAGTACTTCATATTTACGGTAAGTCTCCCAAGTAACAAAGAATAGACAGAATGATAAAAGAAGCAAGAACTCAAGACTAGACGTGGAAGTTTCAACAGACAAGTAATACCAATAAATGAATGGAGACTTTAGATCCCTAACCTATGCCTTCAGACCAATAAGAGAAGATTGTAAACAGAAAGGATTAATTGCCTTAATTTAAGAATATGGTAAATAAGGTTCTAATCTACCTAAACCCTCATCTTTTAGCTATATTAGTTAAAGAAATGGCCCTGATAAAGTCTACCTCATATCCGCCTTACATGAGTAATAGACTCTACCAAGACATAAAGTTTTAGAACAAGGACACTGACACCCACTGAGATGTAGATTTCTGTTCCATCCTATACTAGCATAGGTAAAGATAACCGTAAGTAAGTCCAATGAGAATTTATCTTAAGTAAGCAATAGAAAGCCCTGAAATGATAGACCATCCAGATAAGAACTTAGGAGGTTAAAAGAGATAGAAATAAAAGAACCCGACTCAAGTGAAAATGGACAAGTTAGTGGTACCTGCAGAAATCCATAGATCGGACCAATGCTAATAGAGATTCTGGAAGGTTTAAAAATGATATATTTATGAGATGGGAGACAATCAGAAGTTAGTAAAGAATACCGGCATGAACAGTAAGATTACACGGTGTAGCAGTAAGAGCAAAAAGCAGAAACCTAGGAAGTAGTCAATGGGAGTAAGTCATCACTATTCTCGGATAATATGGAACTGAAGAATAAGTTATGAAAATAAATAATAAGGAAAGCTACAGGAAGAAATAAGGAAGTAAAATGTATGTAGTAACCATGGATAATGTGGCTTGAGATAGTAATGTAAATGGAAACCTCATTATAGTTGATCGGAGTTATAGAAACTTTAAGACTTAGAGTAGTCGACGCATATTCCGACGGTATAAGTGATAACTCTTCTATTTAGTAGTCTTGACCCCAGTAGGTGTATAGGCACCCAATCAGAAACATGTATTTTTTTTTCAAATCTCCAAAGAAAGTAAGTATTCACCCCTATACTCAGAGTTCAGTAAGGAGAAGAACCAGCAAATAAGTGTATTTGACATGATAAATGAGTTCAAAAACTGCTAGATAGACAAACTTAAGAAGTTCAAAGGAATATAGATAAGAAACATTAGATAGAATAACTTGGAGTCACAATAAGTCGAGCCCAAATTTGGAAGCCATTGTTGAATTGGAGAGAACGACTCTCAGGAATACAGTACATAACTCATAGAAGTCTCATTGTATTGAGAAAGAAGAACTAGAAGAGAGTATCACCCAAACCAAGAAAATATAGTGGAGATGTCCTAGGTAATCAAAGTTGATGAAGTTCCCAGTGGGGTAAAGATATAAGGAGTTAAAAGGAATAAGATGAGAAGAAAATATAAGTAGCATAGTAGACTTCATAAGGAGGAATAACATATAGAGTATAGTAAGATTTTGAGAAAGAATAAAACTTAAGAGGGTTAAGCAATAAAAACTAGTAGAAAGAGGTATAAAAGCAACATGATGAAGTATTTAGAGAGTATGATTCTAGAGAAGGTTCATGATAAAAGGTAGTATAATCGATAGTCGGGAAGCGAATCAAGAGTGAAGTTGAAAAAAGAGACAACTCAGATAGTACCTAGCGAAGTATCTTAGAATGGTGGGCTGAAACTAGTAAACATGGGAGTCCCAGATTTATAGATGAATAGAACACACAACCAAAACATGGGTAGTTGATAAGTTCACCACCACCAGGAGGTGTCAGAATCCCCACCCTCCCAAACCTTGATAGATCGCGACAGCAGAGATGGACCACGATTTTCACCTTAAAGTTTCCCCATAAAACAGATGAACCGGTGAAGGTTACCAAACCATTAGATTACAGAAGTTTCAGGCATAGAATGGAGCAGGATAAAAGACGAAAGGAACAGTAACCATAAGATTTGAAAGTAGAACTGTCGAGGTGAGACGACATCGATGAATGGAAACAGTAATGGACGTACAAAAAAAGAAATCATAGTACAATAAGCTCTATAATTAAATTAATTAAATAATAAATATATTTTATTTTATTAAAGTAAGATAAATGGATTATTTTAATTGGTTGGAATGACCATTTTTTAATTGGTATAAATGGCTTGATTTAATTAGTCCAAGTGTGGTATTTATTAGATAAATACAACATTTTTAATAAAATCATTTTCCAACATTATTTAATGAAATAAAAAATTGAAAATACTTGGCTTATATTAAATCTTCTTTTTTTTTCGGCCACTTGTTGGAAATTATATAAGCCTTCTTTTTCATTTTTTTTTTTGCATCATTCAAGAACCCTAAATCAAAATACAAACTGAGTTGAGAGGAAAATGAGAAAGAAAAGTTGAGAGGAAAATGAGAAAGAAAGAAAAGAAAGCTTGGAATTTTGAGAAAATTAGTAACTTTTTCTTACTTTCTTCTAAATAAAAAATGTTTATGTCATACTAGGCTTCGACATGTGTAGCTTAGATTCTTCTATACTCTTTTGTATATGTATTTTGATGGTTGGGAACTTATTTTGAAAGATGGAAGCATGTATAAGCATAAGAATGCATGAAATTAGTTTATATGTATTCTTTTAGCCATTTGATGGTGATGTTGCCATTATAGAGTTGATTAGCCACTCATAAATAACCTATAATTGTTCTTGAGTTGTTTCATGGTGGTGAGACTTGTTTGGTGTAGTAAGGATTAAATTAAAGTGTTGAATTTTATTAATTTGGTGTTAATTGGCCAATTAGACAATTTTGAGAAATTAGAGTTCATAACCCTCTCCAAATTTGGGGCTTTTCATATATGTGTTAATTGTTGATGTATATATGATGCATATTAATTTTGGTGTTGATTGGACTTGATCTTGAATGATTTTGAACCAATTTGGACTAAAGTGCAATTCTTGGAAACTTGAGGGACCTCTCGGTAATTTATGGGAAAAAATATTTTCTTGAATTGAAATTTGTATTTTCATGTATAAGACATGTATAAATCATTTTGGTAGTGATTTGGAATCACCTAATTATGTATTTGACAAATTAGGACTAAAATGATCAAAATGTAAAGTTTATGGGCATTTCTGTAATTACTTAAAAATCTTGAAATTTTTTCAGATTTCTGTTTTAATGTATATTTGATGTACAAATCATTTTGGTTGTGATTGAAAATCATCTAAGCTTGTTTTGAACAACTTATGACTAAAATGATGAAAATAGAAAGTTTTGGGGTTGTATGGTAATTTATTGAAAATCTGATTTCTGGGTTAAAATTTTTTGTTTTTGAGTATTGAGTGATTAAAATAAATAAGTTTATTTTAATTACCCAAGAAAAATTAAAGAAATGGGAAAAATTTGATTTTCCTGCATTCCGCTTCGTAACCCGTATATTTTGCCCAAAACCCCAACAATTATGACACTAGACGAATCCAAATACGAAAAGCAAATGGATCAAAATATCATCATAAAAAAAGAAGACGGGTTTAGAATGCCTTAAAAACCACAACTGGGAATAAAACCTAATGATCTGCGGGTCAATCAACTCTCACAACCAGGAATGAAACCCTGATGACATGCGGGTCCATCAACTCTCACAGCCGGGAATGAAGCCCGATGACTTGCCAGTCCATCAATTCTCACAGTCGGGAATGGAGCCCGAATGAAGCCCGATGACCTACAGGTCCATCAACTTTCACAGCCAAGAATGAAGCCTGATGACCTACGGGTCCATCAACTCTAACATCCGAGAATGAAGTCTGATGACCTGCGAGTCCATCAACTCTCACACCTGGGAATGAAGTCCGATGACCTGCGGGTCCATCAACTCTCACATCTGGGAACGAAGCCCGATGATCTACGGCTCCATCAACTTTCATATCAGGAAATGAAACTCGATGACCTGCGAGTCCATCAACTCTCGCAGTTGGTTGTGAAGCCTGATGACCTGCATGTCCATCAACTCTCACATCCAGGAATGAAGTCCGATGACCTGCGGGTTCATCAACTCTCATATTTGAGAACGTAGCCCCATGACATATGACTCTATCAATTCTCATATATGGGAATGAAGTCTGATGACTTGTAGGTCTATCAACTCTCACAGCCGAGAATGAAGCTCGATGATTTGCGGGTAGCCCGATGAACTGTGGGTCCATCAACTCTCACAGCCAGGAATAAAGCCCGATGATCTACCAGCCCGTCAGCTCTCATAGTCGGGAGTGAAGCTCGATGACCTGTCGGTCCATCAACTCTCACAACCGGGAATGAAGCCCGATGACTTGCGAGTCCATCAACTCTCATAATCGGGAATGAAGCCCGATGACTTGCGAGTCCATCAACTCTCAAAGTTGGGAATGAAGCCCATTGAATCAAAGTATCTCACCACCGATCGAAACATTGGAGGACCTGAGGGCCCATCAATCAACAAACAAACTGTTACAAGATCAGGTAAGTCTGGCGACACTTGATATCTGAGGGCCTGAGGGTCCATCAATCAACAAATAAGTAATTTATTTTTTTTAAATCGAATAATTATAATTTAAGAATTTTTTATAATTATAATTTAAGAATTTTTTATAATTATACCGAACTGAACCGAACCGTATCCATCCATACAAATAACTTCCTGATATTTTCAGATTTGGCGAGCATTTGAAATAATAACCATATGTGACGCTTTTAAAAGAAAAAACACTGATCTTACGTGGGTTTTAAGGAAAAAAAAATACCGAGTTTGTATTGGTTTAAAGATATAATAAAGATAAAGATAATTTCGACTGTGATAACGACGGTGGCCAAACCCTATTAGGATGGAGGTTATGATACACCTCAAGCGCAAGATAGTACGATGATGAGCAACGTGTAAATTGCCTCACACGCGTAACATCACTCCGCACACTACTGTTGATAGGACCGCACGTGTGACGAGACACGCTCCTTATTCGCTTATATTCTCCGCAGCTTTTAACCAAAATAAAAAAAATTAAAAAATTGAAAGATTGAAAAATTAAAAAATTAAAAAATTAAAAAATTAAAAAATTAAAAAATTAAAACACCTGAAACAAGCTTCAATCTAAAAACCCAAATTTCACAAAATTGAAATATATATATATATATATAAAAGAAAGATTTTTCTCTAATTGTAGAGAGAGAAAGAAGTAATCAAGACTCAAGAGGCTTTATGATCGTAGATTTTATCAGATCACAGAGAGAGAGGGAGAGAAACTGTGAAAATTATAAATTTATTTTGCTATCTGAGTTGGTGTTTGTATTTTTTGGAAATGAGAAATAATTGTATCGAATTGAATCTGTGAAGCACATGAAACTGGGTTAGAGTGAGAATATAGAGAGAGAAAGTTAGGGATTTTTGTGATTGTAAAATTAGGGCTAAAATTGGGGAATTGAGGAGTTTGATGTTAGGGTTTGTTGGTGATCGAGTGGGAGCGAAGCGGAAGGAAAGAGGAGTGGAAGAGCTGTACAATGCAACAGATACAACCGACGAAGCAGAGGCAAGATTGATTATTAATTATGGTGTTTATTTATTATGTAATTTTTATGTCAACGTGTTAGTTGGTTTTTGAAAGTTCTGATTTTTGATTAAATTTATTTTTGGATTGGTGGAAATTAAGTCTATGGTTTGATATTAAGTTCTTTTTGATTGGATAACTTGGTAAGTTTGTTAAATGAAATTGGGTTTTGATTGTTTGCTAGAAATTAGGTTTTTTTTTGGTGTTGCTGGAATGTTTCTTCAAATTTTTTTTTTTAATTTTTTTTTTTTCTGGTTATTGTTGGGCTTTGGCGATATTTCATTTTATGCTCTTAGTGATAGAGTTGCCAAAGTGATGTAGTAATTTAATGGTACTTATCAGTTTCTCAGTAGCAGTGTTGGAGATAGTAATTGATGTAATTTTTTTATGATTTTCAGATTACATCAGTATTGAGTGGGAGTTTTCGCATGCGAGGACCAACAGGGGAAACAGATATTGATATCCAGAAGAATATGGTGAGATCACAGGGTGATTACATTTCGTGTTATATCTTTGAACTCCCCTTTTGTTTTCCCACAGGTTTTTCATTCTTTTTTTTGTGCAAGATATCAATAACAAGATTGTTCAGTATCGTGTTTTGTACGGTAAAAACTGAAAAGACTGTGATGTTGTCTCTCTGTGTTTTGTAGACTATATGCCGCAATTAAATGGTCAAAAGAACACATAAATACCCACTCCATAATCCATATGGACATGGTGTTTGTGATTGGAATATTTGATGGGTGAAAACTTGGCATTGGACCAGCTTGTTGTGTTAATTGTTGTTATATTTTTTAAATTAGAAAAATTATCCTTTTTAATAAACCATGAAAATGATGGTCATTTTCTTGTAAATATTTTTCAACTGTTTGAATGAGAATTTAATGTCTTGGAATAATTTTAGTCTAATTGATAACTCCAAGGATTGGCTTCCATAGAATTCTGTTAATATCTCTTTTCAGACAATTATAATATCAATTCTGTCTGACAAATTGATTTCATGGCTTTAAAAGTTTTATTTTCAGTGACCAAATAATCTAGTTCCCCATCTCCCATCTACACATTTCGTTTTACCTTTTTTTTGGTAGAGGGATATAGATTTATAACTTAACTAAAGATATTTATAGTTATGTAAAGATTTTATATACTATTTTAATATATCATATTAATTCAAATTGCAAGAAACTTTGAATTTACGGGAGCTTTGAGCCTTCAAAGAAGTTGAAACAGACAGCTCAGAAGTTAGAAGTCTTCATTAAAAGTTAGGGTTGTCTGTTAGGAGAGGATGCAAAAAATGGCAAGTTGCACATAACTTCCACGAGTCATGATCTGTTATTCTCTTTTAACCTTATCGTTTAATGTTTCTGAATCTTTGGTTGAGACTTCTTGTACTTGACTAATTGGTTGGTTTCTGCTTGTCATTTGTTGTAGTGTTCTTGATTGCTGGAAACAATCATCTAGAGATTTGGTGACAGATTCTGAGGCTTATTAATATGCTACATCTGCCTAATCATGTTTCACTTTCAATATGGTGTGAAAGGATATTGGAGTCGATTGATGCTGGAAAAAAATGAGAATAATATGCATTATGGAAAACATACAAGTTTCATTTCTATGCAGACGACTGAAACATAATAGGAACAGTAGGAGTATTGAATTGGAGACTGAAGGTGTTTAGAAATGATAGTTTTTGTAGGTTGGCAGTATTTGAGTGGAGTATATGTGTGACTATGTGTTCAAGCCATGTGTTTGTATTTAAGATGTTTTTGATTTCCATATATGAAAAAGATGTAGTTTGCAATCTAAGAACAAAAATGGGATGGCAAATTGTAAGTTTGTGATGGCCTATGTTTTGGTAATTTCTTAATCGTTCAAAGGAAGACCCATACATAACTCTCATGTAGGCATTAAATAGGATTTGGAAGTGCAATCTATATTCATCATGGAGTCACCATCTTGTAGTGATATAAAGGAGGGGGAGTTTAAATAACATGTTTGGCAGTTATCATTATACATTTGGGCAACAGTAAGTTTTTGGTTGATATTAATTTTGACTGGAGTTGTGATCTTGGATTTTTATTAATTATTATCGAAGTTTTACTGATTCTATATCTTAAGAACACAGGAATTCAAAGAACAATTTAGAAGCATGCTGATTTAGATGCCTTTTGGCCTTGGAACTCAGATTGACTACAGAATGCATTCCTACATGTGTACACCCAGCATAAAATGATCCTTGTATCAGACATGCACTGATATATTGCTTCTATAAGAGCCCCTCCAATAAACTTGGAGAAATTGTTATTTTTATATTTTCTTTTATAGTTTGTGTCATACTGATACTGGATAGGCCATGAAGGGTATCATCTATGGACTATCACATAGGAAGTTAATTTGCAGTTAAAATTGAGGACCAATTAATAAGTGGCTGCCAACTTTATTTATGTCTCATGAAGCACAATAGGTGGAGGAATTTCACAGAGTGAGCCCGGTTGCTGAATTAGATTCATACTTAGTACGAATCTATCATTTCCCAAGCCGAGTGGTTAGATTTTCTTTGACAATTAAATGAGTGGTTAGATTTCAGGACAACGAAATGAACTGAAGGTTACTTTTTTGTATACTAACCTGAATGTTTGTGAGGATCTGGTTTGGTTTGAATATTTAGTTATCTTTTATCTAAAAGGGATTCATTTTGATAGTCTGTTTGAATGCACAGTAGCCAAGTGTTTCCTGTTAAATTGTTTTCTTAGTTCATTTCATTTTAAAGTTTCCTTTCTCGGCTGGGAAGTGTTGCTAACTCGAGGTTTTCCTACAAGTTTTCCGGGGTTGATGAAATAAATTATCTGTTATTTGGAAAGTTTGGTGGTTTTATTTTTCTGGCTCTTGCCTGCTTAATTAACTTTTTCTTAATGTTTAGTAGGTAACATCACAGTCTGCAAGAAGGTTAGGTAAGCATTCCATGAGTGGAAAAAAGCTTATGAGACCAGAATCTGGGACTTGTAACGTGTGTTCCGCTCCTTGTTCGTCTTGCATGCATTTTAACCTAGCTCTCATGGGATCGAAGACTGAGGAATTCTCTGATGAAACCTGTCGTGAGACTACTGGTGGTCAATATTCCCTTGACGAGGGTGATGCTTTGCATTTGTTTAAGGGTAGACCTTGTGACGGCCTTCAACACACAGCCAGTGAGGCAAGCAACTTGCTCAGCGTCAATTCAAGTCATGATTCTTTTTCCGTCAATGCTGAAAGTAAAGCAACTCTAAGGTTCTCTAATATATGTGATGCTTCTGAAGATTTTGAGATGCATCCGAAGTTTTCTTCTAGAGGAGCTGGTGCAGAGGATCAAATATCTCCAAAACCAGAGATTGGGTTGGATCACAGAATCGGGTTGGGTCACAGAATCTCCTCAAACAAGTACAGCAATCCAAAAGGTGCAGAAGGCCATGATGACAATATATCTTGTGTTCGTAGAGCCAGTGATGGAAATGCAACTGTCAGTGATCATGACAGAAGTGTAGACATAAAGAATTTATCTCATAGTTCAGCTTCAGTTGGTAGTTTAGGTCCAGAAGGCAGGAAAGATCCATCTTCCCAGAAATTAGAGTTGTCTGAGATTTCTTCCTTAAAAAAGGTTGGTGCAAGCTGTGGCTCTCCAAATGTGCAAAGTCCATTGTCTCATTCTCAAAGTGGTGTAGAAGGCAGTTCTGAGGCCTTGACAAAAGTCTATCCAAAGTCGGAAGCAGACACCGACAAGGATAGTGGGGACAAACATGACGAAGCTTTAACATGTTCAGTCGAAGATAAACAAGATTTGAAGTCCACTCAGTTAGCTGAGTTGCCTGATGTGCAGCCATTACAAGCTGCGTCTGGTGATGAAACTGATGAGTCAGACATTGTGGAACATGATGTAAGTAATTGGTTTTTGATTTTCATCATCTTCTTTTTATTGTTGTTTTATATTATGATAAAGATATCTGAGATCATATATCGTGAACAAAAAGCTCAAGATTATTTTAGCTTATGTTTTAGAACTTATATCTGTTCAATAGATGTTCTCTGGTTGCCATCAAATGGCTAGTTGATGGCTGGGAGTTACAAACAAGATTTGTTGTCAATTTTTCAGCTAAGAGATCACACGTCTCTCTCAACACTTAAGAGGAGTTGAGACTATATTCATATTTTCCTTCTGTTTAGCTTTATTTCATTTTATTCTTTTGCAGTCTCTTAGGATCCTTTTGTTCCCTGTATACTCGTTTAAATTCATTGTCTTATCCGGAGAATGAGAAATGCTTACCAAGTACTTCATTTGGCCTGAAACAGGTAAAAGTATGTGATATTTGTGGGGATGCAGGGCGGGAGGATTTGCTCGCAATTTGTAGCAGGTGTAGTGATGGCGCAGAGCACACGTAAGAATATATAGTCTCCTAACCACGTTTAAAAGTGGCAAGGTTTTAGATTTTGTGCTATTTTGTCTGTATTCAGTTTGAGTCTTTAACATTATTATTGCTATACATCGCAGCTATTGCATGAAAGAAATGCTTCAAAAAGTTCCTGCAGGTGATTGGCTGTGTGAAGAATGCAAGTTCGCTGAGGAGACCGAAAAGCAGAAGCAAGGTAGGTAAAGCTGAAATAATATCTGGCTGTGAAGAAAAATCGTTGTTCTGAACGCATGAGTGCTTACATACTGATCATTTTGCGACATTGTACTATTGTACTTCAAAGGTGTAGATTTAGAGGGTAAGAGAACAAACAAACCAAGTACTAGCACACAAAGCTCTGTTAAGAGACGTGCAGAAAATCTGGATGCTGCACCAGCAGCAAAAAGGCAGGCCATTGAAACAAGCTTGGGATCACCAAAGCCATTGAGCCCCGGAAAAACAGCTGCATTATCACGGGATAGTTCCTTCAAGAGCTTAGATAAGGGAAAAGTAAGGCCAGCTTCTTTCGGCAATAATTCCAGTAATGATGTTGTGGAAAGTACACGTTCTCCTAGCAGTCTGCTGCCTCAAACAACCAAGGGTATGTGGCTTTTCTGTTGGCTAAAATCTGTACTCTTCTTTATCCATCTTTCCTTCTCTCTCTCTTTTTTTTAAGCTTATTTCATGTGCAAAATTCAGTAACTCTCTTTCTGTTGTGGTCTATTGGGTGTTATGAGCAACCATTCATTCTTTTTCTTTTATCAGGTACTCTGTTAAAATCCAGTTCATTCAGCACCTTGAATCCCAAAGCAAAGGTGAAACTTGTTGATGAAGTTGGTCCTCAAAGTCAGAAAGGGACCAGAGAACAAGCATCCCTTGGTATGAAAGAAGGGCCTACCAGACTGCTGAGCAAATCTCTGTCATTCAAATCTGCAAGTTCTGGACGTTCAAGTGGCGGTGAATCAAAATTTAGAGCGCTTTCACCTAGACCTTCTCATGTTCACGATCCAAAAGGATTGAAACATGTGAAAGAGCGAAGTACATTTGAGAGGAAGAGTTTATCTAGGTTGGATCGGTCTCTCACTGCTTCATCTATATCAACTTCTGTCTCAATGCCTAAGGTTGATCAGAAGCTCACACCTCGCGGTCAAGCTGTATCTCTTTCATCTGCAAGCAACAACCGAGAGTCAAAGATTTTGAAATCTGAAGGCAAAGGAAGTACCTTAATAAAATCAAACAGCGATCTAGCTCATAAAGGTTTAGAAGTTTCAGGTACTCTGGGTATGGCTCTACTTTCTTAACAGAGGGAACACTTTAATTATATTTATATATTTTGCTTTCATGCTAACTGATACCACTTTGTTTTACTAGATGTTTGGTCCCTCTTTTGCATTTGGATTGAGTAAATCATGAGACTGACTGTTTGAACAATGCAGTTGGAGTTTTGTCTACCAGTGCAATGTGCAGTTCGTCTGTTGAACAGAAGCCAAACCTTGTTAGCCCTAAAGAGGAGCCCACTTCCAGTTCTTTGTGGACTGCTGAGAAGCTATCTACTAATGTTAATGAAAGTGTGCTAGATGGTTTACCTCGATCAGAGGAATCATCAACTCGGGGTGAAAAATCCAGTGCTTGTCGGTCAAGGCCTATTCTTACTGCAGGCTCAAAAGGCGCTTTATGTGAAAAATGTAAAGAAATGGGTCATGATGTGGAAGGATGCCCCGCTGGCAGTCTGCAGGTTTCTGGTATTGATGTATCTGCTGGAAGAAACTCTAGGGAGGATACCGTTAAAAGTAATAAATTGAAAGCTGCAATTGAGGCGGCAATGAATAAGTTGCCTGGAACATATGGGAGGAACAGAGTAAATGATCAATCAGATGGGTTGGGCTTTGCAAACATGGATTTGAATTGTGAGAGATCTTCTGAAGATCAATTTTCAATCTCTAATAAGATGAAAGGAACATATGAAGTGCCGGTATATAAACAAACCATTGTAAATCATTTGAAGCCATTTGCTGCCCATCCCAATGATGTGATTTTTCCTTTGAGAGCGGGTGATTCAATTTGCAATGTCCCTTCAGATGTCAAGCCTTCAATGAGAGACTGGCCTGGTCATGCTTTGGCAGACTCATCTCTGCTTTTGAATATTTCAGCCATCCCAGAGCATGAATACATCTGGCAGTAGGATTCTTTTCTTATCTGTGGATTAGGAGTATTTCCTTCTTTTCCAGTCCTTGCTTTTTTTCTCCTTTTTGCTTTCACGAGTTTCATTTGGTTGCTGTGTGGTGTATTTGCAAATTTTTTTTTAGTTTTGCTTACATTGCTTACATGCAGGGGTGGTTTTGAGGTTCATAGAGAGGGAAAACTTCCAGATTTCTGGGGTGGAATTCAAGCGCATCTATCTTCTTGTTCATCACCTAAAGTTCTTGAAATGGCAAACAAGTTTCCCCAGAGAATTCACTTAAATGAAGTACCTCGAGCAAGCACATGGCCAACAATGTTTCATGAAACTGGTGCTAAGGAAGATAACATTGCTCTTTACTTCTTTGCTAAAGATTATGAGAGGTAAATAGTTGCACCTTACTCCTAAAATTGATAATCATCTTCCTGAAGATATACCTTTTACTGTTTTATAATTTAATATTCTTTTGTGGTATTACAGTTATGAGAGAAACTACAAGGGTCTGGTGGATGCCCTGATTAAAAATGATTTAGCATTGAAGGGAAACCTAGATGGCATTGAACTTCTGATTTTCCCATCCAACCAGCTTCCTGAGAACTGTCAGCGTAAGCTTTAGTCTTAAGACTATCTCAGAAGTAATGAATAATATACTGTTCACAACTTTTTGATAGCATATTTTGACCTTATACTTTGAATGTTACCTTTGGATGAGGCCAACTGATGTCTGGTGCAATATTAATCTTCAGGAGCTAGTTCATAAAATGTCTATCTGGACACATATACAGCACATTTTTCAGATAATCAACATGTTTAGTTTCATTTTCTACATAATGCATATAGAATTTAAAGTACTGTAGCTCATCTTGCAATGAAGATTATGAACAATGATAGGCAGAGTAGAATTGAAAAGATGACTCAGCGAATTTAGATGTATGTGTTTGTTTGTGCCGTATATCAAGTGTGAAAACATGCCTAAAGGGAGGTGAAACTTTTCTGCCTTTGTATGTAACTAGTTTGATTATAATCCCTCTTCATAACCCACATGTTTCTTTTAGTTCACGTAGAATTGTTAGAACAGTTCTCATGGTTGTAGTAAATTGGTTCTCAGCTATACGTGAGGTCAAACTTTTGGCCAAGTTATAAAGATTGGACAAAGTTTTATGTTGATTTCTGAGACTTGACACAATCATATTCTTTTGTCTGGGCTTGGACAGGCTATGAAAAAATATTCCAACTTAAGCACAAGATAGGCGGAGTTGGAATATCTCAGCATAGGCAGAGTTTCTCTAATCGAGTTTATATTTGAGTTGTCCTAATTGCAATAATTTCGTTATCTGTAATTTGCAGGCTGGAATATGCTTTCTTTCTTGTGGGGTGTGTTCAGGGTAAGGAAAGTGAGTTGTTCAAATTCGTCTAAGTTTTCCGGTTCAAATATGGCTCCCCCTCACAGAGTCATTACCACTGATAATATGTCTCTGTCTCAGAACATATGTTTGCCCAAGCATGCAGATAAAGATTCGGCTGCATGTGATACTTCTCATCACATAGTCCCAGGATCGTATGGTCCTGACAAGATGTGTATCACAATGAATGGGAATTGTGATAGCAAGGTATCTCCTCTTCAGCAGAAATCTTTGGGTTCTCAATTTAACTCAGCGCAACAGGATGGTAGATTTGATTCCGGATTCTCATCAAGGACTGTTGCACTGTTGTCTGCAGAAATGAGATGCGCCAGTCCTTCCCTGGTAATCTAGTTTCCTTCTGGATGTTTTTTTGTTGATTTTCTTTTTGGTTTCTGTTCTGTTTTTGCTGTGCTCTTTTTGGTTTTTATTTTTTCTAATTGGATTCTTAATTTGATATTGGGTTGGGATTCTTAATTTTTCCCAGGGCCTCCAGCCTTCTGTTAGTTTTTTCTTTCTTTTTTCACAGGAAGCTTGTCCCTTACCCTGTATATAATTCTTTCTTTTCACATTTAAATTGTTCTACATCTTCTCATTCCAAACACCCTTCCTTTGGGGCATGCATGTATATTAGCAAACCAATGTATCAAGTGCATCATGATTGTTTCTTTGACCAATTGCTTGATTTCTATATATGCATGCTGTGTTCTTATATCAAATTGAATTATCTGACATATGTAGTTTACACAACCAATACAGAGAGGTTAAACTCTATAGTTTGTACATTTTCAATCCTGCAATCTTACAAATTACTGTAATCTTCTAATTATTTGGTGGCCAAGCTGACAGATAAGTTTTCAAATTCTCAGCAGCTTAGCTGGCTGCCCTCAATGGGGGGTTTTGTGATGTTTATTTTCTTTGCATGATTTTTTGGATCCTAGTTACCTCTCTCAATCTGGTAGGACATATGTATTTGTGGTGTAAAAGTTGTGCACTATTTTCTGTCAGATTCTTTGTTGCTTATTCGCCTTGTTGACCTTGTTTCAAATGTTTTATTTTTCATTTGAAGCATTATGTTCAATGGTGCACACTGATATTTACCCATTACTTTGCAGGAGGAATGTAATCTTTCAGAGGGTGGACTAGGCACAGATGTCAAACCTTCTCTTCAAGCAATTAGAACCAGTATTGTTTCTAGCAAAGGTGCGATGACAGAAATGAATGGAGATGCTACACTTAGAGAAGACAGTTCATCGTTGAAGAATTTCCCTGTTGGCAATGAAGGTGTTGATGATGAGGGGATCGTTGATGATGAAAAAGTGCCAGATATAATGAAATGTGGCAGAGATCAAATTAACCTTGAAGAAGATTTGAAAGAGGGAAGTATTGATGCTGAAAAGGTGTCGGTCATGAAGAAAAGCGGCAGAGATCAAATTAACATTGAAAGAGACTTGAACAAGGGTAGTGTTGATGCTGACAAAATGCCAGTCATAACGAAAAGCGGCAGAGATCCAATTAACCTTGAAAGAGACTTGAACGAGGATAGTGTTGATGCCAACAAAGTGCCAGTCATAACAAAAAGCGGCAGAGATCCAATTAACCTTGAAAGAGAGTTGAACAAGGGTAGCGTTGATGCTGAAAATTTGCCAGATATAATGGAGAGAGACAGAGATCAAATTAACCTTGAAAGAGACTTGAACCAGGGGAGCATTGCTGCTGAAAAAGTTCCAGATGTAATGGGAAGTGAGAGATATCAAATTGACCTTGAAAGAGACTTGAAGGATGATAACACAGAAACTTCCTTGGATAACTTTAAATGGGAGAACCATCAGCAGTCCAATCACCGGAATTCTCAGCATCTTATAGAGACAGCAGCAGCAAGTTCTTGTGGCACTAGTCAAAGGATGCTGTGGAATGAGGCATTTGTTGATGGTGAAAGTATTAGTAAGAAGCTTAAGACAGGTTTTGCTGGAGCATATGAATGTAGCAGTTCTAGAGATGGAGATTCTTGTAGTGATGGTTTTCCATCAAGAAGAGATGATCTGTGTTCCAGTTCCTCAAATCAGGGGAGAAGTGAAAAATTTTCTGACAAAATAGTTATACCCAAGGACGTGGGATCTTCTGAGAGGTACTTCTTTACTGTGGATTCATGTCCTGCAAATAATTTCCTGTTGGGGGCCAACTCCATGCCTTGGACTGAGCTCTCATCAAAGGATGAGGATCAATTACTTGAAAGGGTTCCAAATCTGGAGCTTGCTTTAGGGGCTGATACAAAACAACCGAACAAGGGAATGCTGCCTTTCTTTGTTGGACCTGTAGACAAAAATAATAACCAGGATAAGCCTCCAGACAAGGAGACTGATAAAGGACCAGATGACGACGTCTCAGCTTCCCTCTCCCTCTCCCTTTCATTCCCATTCCCTGACAAGGAACAAACAAATGTCAAGCCTGCTTCAAAAGCAGAGCAGCTACTGCCCAAAAGGCGTTCGCTGCTCCTCTTTGGGGGCTTGCTGGAGAAATAGAAACCAACAGGAATGTCACAGTTTGTACATTTGTTGTGTTATGACCCATGCGGAGGCTGGCGGCAAAGGTTTACAAAGATCATGTTCTTCTTGTACAATGATCTTCCATTGGATTCATAGGACATCCTACTTTCCATCTGTTCATAACCCACTCAGGACTCTTACTAATAAGTATTCCACGTCAAATGTTATTTTAGATTTTCCTGGGTGCATAGTTGTTTCGGCTTGATTGTATGTATAGAGAACCCAAGCCGTCATAGTTTTAAATGCTACAAGAAATTTAGAGACCAATGTGGTGTTCAAGAATTTTGCCCCTTCTTTTAAGATGTTATTGTTGGTCTTATTGGGGGGGACAGCGACCAATCTATGGACTACGAATGGATGTTAAATGGTTTAAGGATTACAATGGAAAAAGTTAAATGGTTAATGTTCATTCTCTTGCTATCATCATACAGTGGAGCTAAATGAAGCAGGTGCAGGTTAACTTGAACTTGCTTTTTACGAATATCCCTTTTCTTCCCCTTCTCACGAAGCCAAGCTAGCAAAGGGAAACAAAATTTTCTTGCTCGATTTATTCTTCCACAATTCACTATTTTGTTTATCTAATGCTATAGTAAAGTACTTGTGCCCTAATCGTTCTAAGGAACAAGGATATTTTTCCATCTCTCTCACTGACCGAATCTTGGGAGCAATTTTAGGGATTTTTTATTCTTTGATTTTATAAGGTAATATCTTTATGTCCTTGCTTCTTTTGGTTAGTTAATTTGATAATTGCTCTTGGATGTGTTAATTAGGCTTATCTTGAAAGTGCTTAGAATGGGTTTACCTAATTTGATTTAATTTGGTTGGGTAACTTGACAATGATGTCTTAAAGGTAGTTGTGAATGTTTTTGGTTTTAATGTGTGGTTATGGTCATGTACTGAAGGAAAATTTGATTCCTAGGTTAGAAGTAGGGGTGGCAAAACGAATTAACTAATCGAATTTGTATCGAATCATAAACGAATCGAATCAAAATGTGATGAATTGTATTCGATTCGTTTATTAAAAGAATCCTAATATCAGGATTCGTATTCGATTCGTTTATTAAACGAATCGAATACGAATATTCGTTTAGTCAATGATATTATTTAATAAAATAATTTACCACACTTGATTTACATTAATTCTTAATAAATATATACATATGAAATATGTAATTAATATATTCACTAAAAATATCTCACCAAATATTGAAAATATTATTTTTTCTATAATAATTAGTTATAATTTCTCGAATCTTAATTGAAAATTAACAAGAACTAGTAAATAAAAATAATAAAACGAATCCTAAACAATAAACGAATTAATGAGTTTAAATTCGTATTCGATTCGTTTAATAAACGAATCGAATCGAATTGACCTATTTATTAAACGAATCAATTTTTTCAAACCCGTATTCGCTTTAAAGCAAATCGAATCGAACGAATAAACGAATCCTGACCCAAATTACCACCCCTAGTTAGAAGCATGATGTTCGTCCCTTGGATATTTTTGGGAGAGTGTCGGATTCAAGGCAATTATGGAATATTTTGTTGGGGATCTTGATATTTGGGAGAGGGAACAAGTGGGTTTTGTGTTGTTCAATTGATGAATATCATGATTTGGACATTGGAGATGAATTCAGCCAATAGAGAAATTCCTTATGGGTGTTTTCAAAATAGTAGTGTTGGGTTATGATGCTTTTCGGACAGGCTATAAAGATTTATTTACAAGTCAAGTTTGTGATGTTCGATTGATGAAATGTAACTTTTTGGATAAACTAGACACATAAGGTAGTAACATATCCAAAATAAAGAATTTTTGGACTTAAAATGAGATCGGACCGAATTTTTGAAGTTGAGCTATCTGCTGCCCCTGTGCCTAGTTTTTCTGGTTGCACATCCCCTAAACATCAGTCCATAACTTGCGTTGCTGGAATCAGAATTGAAAACCGTAAAAACCGACATAAACTAGATACATTAAGGATAATCTCATTAAAATTTCAACTTCAGATTCGTCCCCGATTAATCACAGTGAATTTTCAAAATTAGACATTAAGCAGAGAATTTTCTAACGATTAGTAAAATATAAGTTTCCGCTACCGCACCTTTACAACTCCAAATCTAAGCCGTAAAATTCATAAATACCATAGATATTTCCAATGTTCAAGTAGATTTAGCATTCATTAATGCATATACTTTCATGTCATATGTAAATATTCTGAGTTATAAGAAAGAGAACTAATGGTTACTTTGACTTTAGATCGACGTCAAGGTACTCAAAGGTCACCTACGCCGTGTACCGCACCCGACTTGCCATAACACTATGAGTGAATATTTTCTTTTCAAATTTGTTATTTACTTATCTATTTTTGAATCGAGACTTACTTTTAAACGCATAGGACGTTAGCCAAGTTTATTTCCAGTTGTTTTATGAATAAAAATATTTTCAGAAGTTTTGATTCAAAAGCATGATTTTATGATTTTTGGAGGCATGAGGGAAAAATCCACCTCAGATGTGACTTATGGAATTGACGGATATAGAAATATACACATGTAGAGCATGACTAGGAGGACGGTGATACGTAACACCCCTAAATCCTAGATTTCAGGGCTAGGTGGACGGCGAGACGTAACGCCCCTAGACCTTAGATTCAGGGTCAGGATAATAGCATGAATCAGCACGCCTGGCCCTAGTTCAGTGGCTTGGGAGACGGCGAGACGTAACGCCCCAAGACCACTAGTTTAGGCGTATGAGGGACGTCGATATGTAACGCCCCCGTGCGTATCAAAAATAAATTTTCAGAAATAGACTTTCAGAGATAAGACTTTAGAGTTATGATTTTCAGAAAAAATAAGATTTATAAAAGAGTTTACATACAAAAAGGATTTTCAGAAAGGTTTTCTGGAAAGAGAACTATTTTCAGAAAAGAAAGAGTTTTTAGAAAAGATCAGTTTTCCTTAAGAGGATTTTGACTTCAGAAAAAAATGAGTTTTCTTAAAGTATTTCAATTTCCATTTCAAACTGTCAACTTACTAGGTCGTTCAAATGATCTAACCCCCTACTCCCAATTTCTCTGTTTTGCAGGTATACTAAGAGGACGAGCTCGAGAGGATGGACACTGATGGTAGTCACTAGGGTGTTTGAGTCTACCAGATTTTTTTTTACAGAGTCTCGGCATTATCAGTGTCAAAGTAAAAGTTGCATGTCATACATTGTATTGTATAAGTCATTGTAACATGCTAATGTGTCCATTATCAGAGTTGTAATGTGAAGTATTGTTGAGTACATAGTATGAGTATTTGAGATGTATTTTATGTTATTGAGTTGGGCAATGGCCCCTATGCATGTGTTTATGTTTGAGATGAGATTAGTAGTGTTGAGCAGAGTCAGAAAGTTGGAGGTTTAGGGATATAAAGTTTCATATTCCCTGCAGGTAGCATCCCTGAAGAGGGGGATGTTACATTCGTACATGAAAATAAATCAGGACGAAGCCCTAAGAATGAGCACATGACCAAGACTTAATTTCCACCAAGAACCAAGATATCTCCTCCATTTTCTTTCTAGAGGAGACAGTCGAGATTTGTGGCCCCTCTAGTTGTTAGGTCAGGAAACCAGTGGTGCAGAGTGGAGAAAAAAAAATTTCCTAAAATTTTCTCCCGAACTTAGAAAATGAGATTTCTACGTCAGAAGGCAGTCTTGAAGAGGAATGAGGAGATGCATAAGCCTGCTAAGGAAAAGTCAAAATTCTGCAGGAAGTCCATTGAAGATCAAGAATCAGTGGGGAGTTTAGAGGATTTATTGGAGGACCAGTATGCAAAGAACACTTTCATGGTATGAGGAGTCCTTTTTCTTTTTGGTTGTGCCACGATAAGCTTGACTCTTGCGTGAAACTTCCAAAAAGAGAGTGGAAAGAAAACTGCAGGAATGGAGGATTTGGCAGAAACCTTAAGAAAAACATCTTTTTTGGAGGGAAAGAAGAACAAGAGGCCGTATTTCGGGGCAACTATCCAAGCTGTGGAATTTGAAGGCCTAAAAGGGTGATATTTGAGAAGCCCCTCGGAGGAG
This sequence comes from Zanthoxylum bungeanum, assembly GCA_019454045.1. Classification (NCBI taxonomy): domain Eukaryota; kingdom Viridiplantae; phylum Streptophyta; class Magnoliopsida; order Sapindales; family Rutaceae; genus Zanthoxylum; species Zanthoxylum bungeanum. Next base: position 71,426 of record SKCR01041491.1, read on the forward strand.
ATGACAAAACATATAAAACTCTTATATATTAAGGCCCATGTGAGTGGAAGACCAATATCCAGGGTACTGGTTGATAATGGGTTAGCGTTGAATATGATGCCTTCTATGATGCTGTTAACATTGGGAGAATTAGAGGATGATCTAATTTCAACAGAAATTTCTATGGCAGCGTTTATAGGAGAGGTAACCAGAACACTTAGGTTCTACCAATGGAACTTACTGTTAGCAGCAAGACTTCACTTTCTGCATTTTTCATAGTGAATTCTTCGACTAGTTATCAAGCTCTTCTTGGAGTGGATTGGATTCATGCCAACTAGTGTGTGCCATCATCCTTGCACCAATTCCTCGTGCTCTGGAAATAAGACAAAGTGGAGGTAGTATGGGCAGATGAGAGGCCTTTCCAAATGCATATTGACTCAACAGAGGCCTTTTATCAAGAAGATGATTTGGGTCATGTTCAATTTATCTGGAAGAATAAGCTTGGAGGACCTAGGAGCATGACAATCAGTAAACAAGAAGCTAGCAGGAACCAGCTCAAAACGTCATATGCTATTGTGCCTTTTAAGCCAAAACATGAGCCTGTCATCATGGAGGTTGATGACTAACTTTATTGAAGAGGAATATATGGTGGCTGCAACCACAATATCAAGAGCATATGTGCAGCATGTCCTGGACAAGATAATAATGGTGGAATTTCAAAGAGTTTACGAAGTAGAAGTAATTTTTAGGAGGAATGAGAGGAAGAAGTGGATGAAATCCAATTTCATGACTTGGAACCAGCTTCATCAAAGATGGTGGACAATAAGGCTGAAGTGTTGGATCCTTTAGAAGAAATTAACATTGGGACTCTAGAAAACCCAAGGGTGGTGTATGTTAGTCAACTCCTCTATGATGACTTTAAAAACAAAATTATTGAGGTTTTGTAGGAATATAAGGTCTGTTTTGTGTGGAGTTATGAAGAAATATCAAGTCTTAGCAAGAGCCTTATTGAGCACTGTCTCCCAATCAAGCCAGATTTCCTTCCACATTGCAAGCCTCCAAGAACAATGTCAAAGGAGATGGAACTCAAAGTAAATGAAGAGATTGAAAAGGTTTTAGAGGCTGGTTTTATCAGGCCAATCAGGTACACCCAGTGGCTGAAAAATGTAGTTCCATTAGTAAAAAGGAATGGGAGACTGAGGGTTTAGAGACTTAAATATCGCCACTCCTAAGGATGTTTATGTGATGACAATCTCTGATACTTTAAATGATGCTACTGCGAAACATGCTTTGATGTCTTT